>VDFB02378794.1:0-42894 GCA_007258455.2 Sequoia sempervirens
AGAAGAAAGGCTAGAAGATAGGCTAGGAAGAGGCTTGGGAAAGGCTCACTAACTGGCTCTTCTTCTTACCCATATTCTGAAGTAGAGTGTTCAAAATAGGGTCGTTAGAAGATAGAGGGCCAGAGGAACCTCCCCTAGAACCACCGCCAAGCCCACCTCCAGAACCACCACTGGTATGACTTCTGCCAGAGCCACTGCCGCCAGTAGGGCCTCTGCTGGAACCACTACCATGACCACCACCAGAGCCGCCTCTGCCAGCACCACCTCTACTATTGAATCCACCACTACTACCAAAGCCTCCACCACTCAGTCTGCCAAAACCTCCACCGCCAAAGGTGAAAAAAGGGGTAATGCTAAAGCCCAAAGGGATCTTATTTACTTTGATAGTTTCAAGTTGCTCAGGGACATAAGGGATATTGATAGAAGGGACCACATCGGCCATGTAGACAGTAGTGGGAGGCATTGATACCTCTAACTAGCCCTCTTTCTCTTCAAAGGTGACTCCTTGTGCAAAGCTAGGGTTGCTTGAAGGAGTGCATGCTTCGGCAAGACCGAGGAGACTACTTAGAAGCTCTATGCCTATTTGATCTTTACCCATCATATGTCTTAATTCACTAACAACCCGAGTGGCTCTAGCCATCTTCAAATTTCTTTCCAAGTGGTTTTCAAGGTCGCCCAATCCTTTAGCAAGGGCGGACACATATTCTGCAGGGATCTAAATGACCTCATGTTCGTCCACCGATGATGGTGTAGGAGACGTAGGAGGAGTAGGAATGTGATCAGTTTCATCAGTGAATCCCATCTCATTCCTTGATAAATGCTCTTGCACAACCAAACTAATGGCAAGACCGGAGAAAAGGCTTGTAGAGAGACCAAGCGAGACCTTCGTCCTATCCATCGGGAGGTGCCATACACTTCTCCTAATGATATATCTAGAAGTTGTGGATTGGGTTGTGATGCTCATAAACCTTCACAACGCTCAAGAGCACAACAATCACAAAGTACATGAGGGAAGATTCAACACCAATAGATGAAAAAATGTTGGTTCACGTTAGGTTCACACAAAAATGTAAGAGAGGGGGACCACCGTGTGTAAAACCCCAGGTCACAGAGGGTCAAGATGCGAGAGGCTGCCCTAACTTACCTCAGCTAAGTGCAATGTTTAGGGTATGAGGATGAGAATGACGAGGACTATAAAGTCCCGCAACCACTCTACAATCCAGAGTTTCAAAGTGGGGCTAGGCGAGCCAATTTTTAGGTTCAACACTGTGCCTCAGGAAGCTCTCTGCCCGAGGACGTAAGTGCGGCACACTAGCGACTCTAAAGTACGTTGGCATTCGTACGACTAGACAAAAACAAAGACAAGGTCAAACCTATCAAAATGGGCTAACGATCCAGCTGACTAACTAAAGGGCCAAAATGACACAAGTAAATGAATGAAGTACTCTCTAATATTACAAAGTGGATAAGCAAGAGTAAAGAGAGCAAGGAGGATATCACCAAGGAATTCATTCACTAGCTGATCTTCTGAGAGCACATCCACCTACACACATAAAAAGGGAAAATGTTGGGTGGTTGTATAGAGGCCTGGCTTAGTCGGACCCCTATTTAGGTGTTTCCACCTTCATGGACAACCGGGGAATTGAGATAACGAAATAGTATAGTAAAGAGAATGAAAACACTACAAAGCAATATTATGCTACTCAACCAAGTGATGGAGGAGAGGAGAGGGAAGCTTACCACCTCCACCAAGAGCACTCAAGGCTACTTGGGGGAGAAACGAGAGTACTTGAGCCTCTATTGCAATGGCGTGGTCCCAAACGTGCTCTATTGAAGTGGAGTAAGGTTTTGTTGCAATGGAATGATTGGATGCTTGAAGTGAGTGAGAAAGTGAATGAAAAAGTGTGAGTATGGAAGCTTGAAGTGTGCAATAGCTCAGAAGAAGTTGGATTGAATGTTGAAGGGGTGGATTTGAAGAAGGAATGGAAGAAAACTGCCATATTTGGGTCGGTCAGCCAAAGGAGGCATTACAATTTCACTGCCAATGGGAAGAGTAATGCCTTTGCAGGTTTAGCCACAGGAATATGCCAGGGACGTAAGTGCGCTGCATAGACGTCTGCGCACCGCGCAGGCGTCCTTGATAGAAACATTTTCACCAATGCTAAAAACAGGCACTAAGTGGGATGCCAATAGCGGGCTTAGGTGGAATTAAGCCTTCAAACTTGGTTTTCTAAGGTGGATAAAGGAAAAAATGGGATTTGTATAGGGAATGCAAATTCGCTCTTATACACCATCACATACATATTGATGCATACTATTTTTCTATTGGAGTAGTCTTAGGACGGAAGAATGGGAATAAGGAGTATGCAATATACTATATTAGCAAAAACCTACAAGGAGTAGACTTAAACTATACTATGACAAAAAAAGAAATGCTTGCAGTTGTCTTTGCCATTAACAAGTTCAAACACTATACAACCATTAGGTACTTGATGAATAAACTAGTAGTAGATGGAAGACTTGTCTAGTGGTTATTTTTACTGCAAGAATTTGACATAACAATAGTTAACAAGCTAGGAAAGGAAAATGTGGTTGCTGATTTTCTCTCTAGATTGCCTACCCAGTCATCAAAAGGGGTCATTGATGATTCTTTTCCTGATGAGCATCTATTTGCTCTAAATGTACACACTCCATGGTTTTTTGATATAGCTAACTATTTGGTAACAAGGAAGATTCTAGGATACTTTTCCCCAAGAGAGAAATGATAGTTAGTTCACAAATGCTTCCCTTTGTATAGGAGCGAATTTGCACCCTTTACACAAATTCCCCTTTTACACATCCTCACCTTAGAAAACCAAATCTGAAGGTGAAATTCCACATCAGCTGGCTAATTTCCTTCCACTTGGCATTTGTCTATTGTGTTGGTAGAAGAATATTTGTCGGTGATGCCCGTGCGACACGCATATGTCCGCGCGGTGCACTTACGTCCCTGATGGATTCCTACATCTGAAGCTGGAAGAGGCGTTACACTTCCCATTGGGAATGGTTTGTAATGTTCCTCTTTGACCAACTGACCCCGAAAATGGAAGATTCTCCCCCTTATCTTTCAAATTATTCCATTCTTCATTCAATCCATCTTCTTTTGCATCCTCTAAGCATTCAACTCATCTTTTTTCCCATCACTTCTTGCATTCTTAAGCATTCTCAACTTTCATTTCACTCTCAACAGCACTCCAACACTCCATTTCAGCAACAACACTCTAACTCTGTCAAGCAAGTGTGAAGCAGGCCATTGCAGTAGGGGCTTGAGGTTTCACAACACCTCCCTTCATCGTAGTTGAGGTTGTGGTGATTTTTCAAGATCTCTTTCTCCATCATTGGCTAGTGAGCTCTTGGTGGAGGTGGTAACATTTTCACTCCTCTCCTTTACAATTTGGTTTAGTAGCTATATATTGTTTTGTAGTGTTATTCGTGTACTTCCTTTCTTTACTTCTTTATCATACATTTCTCTATCATTGATATTTGGTTGTTCATGGAGGTGAAAACATCAAAATGGAGGTTTGACTGAGGCATACCCCTATACAGACCCAACAAATTTCTCCTCTTTCTTGTGTGTAGGTGGACATGCATTTGGAGCTAGCTAGCGAACATACACTTTTGTGAGATTGTCTTCGTCACCTTAGTTCTATTCTATTTACTTTATCATTTCAGTATCTACTTTGCATACTTTCTCATTTCTATTTTTACCATCTAGATTGTACTAGCTAGGCTGCTAGTATTTCTTTTTGACAGATTCTCTATGTTCATTGTTTTTTGGCTATATGAACGCCAACACGCTATGTTGACGTCCCAAAAATGTGTTGTCGTCCTTGGATAGAGAGCTATCTGAGGCACATAACTTACTCCAATAAGCCAACTCACCTAGCCCAAACTAAATTTTAGGTCTGCAGAGTGATCTAAGGACTTTATAGTCCTCATCATTCTCGTCCCTCATTTCAAACACCCCTTTAGAGTGAGGTAAGTTAGGGAATCCTTCCACTCTTGGCTCTCCATGACTTGGGGCCTTGACGTGGTTGGTCCCCCTCACATTTTTGGTGAACCCGACGTGAAGAAAGGACTTTTTTTTCAAAAATTGGGAATTTTTTACCCCTACTTGGTGGGGTCATAACTTTTGACTTGGTGCTCGGAATTAAGAACCGTTTACATTGTTGGAAAGGTCTTCAAGAGGACTAGTTCAATCCCTAAAATATTGTGCCTTTGACAACTAAATTTTAGGGACCGACACAAGTTCCGACCCTAAATTTTGCTCCAAAGACCTCCGAAAATGCAAATTACTAGAACCCAGAAAATACTGAAAAAATCCAAAAATCTGGATTTTTGGTTTTTCTTAGTTTTGTCATCAACCAACTTGTTTATTCATTATTATCATATTTAACTTACTATTTTTAAAATGAATTTAATATCTTCTTTTATTAGTTCAATATCTAATTTTTTTCAAAATGTTAATGATATTCCATTTCATGCATGTGATAATGACTTGGCTTTTCCCATGCCACTTTGTATCTCTGATCCTTCTCATGAGAGTCCTCTTGCTTTGGAGGATATCTTGTTGCAAGAAGATAAAATCATTGATACCTTTCTTAATGTTACTCTACTTTCTATTCATTCCATTGCACTCTCTTCTGGAGACATTGCATTGGCGAATGATGAATCTCATATTTGTTTTGATGCGCTCTCCTCTAGAGATGATGCATTAGCAAATGATGAATCTCCTTCCACATTTGATCCTCCCAGGATCAATGTTGAGAATGCTTCTTCAAATAATTATTCTACTAGTTGTAATGATTCTGTAAATGTAATCTATGCCATTGATGCCTTTCAAAGGCCTAAGAGACCAATCATTTACGTGACTCCAGCTAGTCCTTCTAAAAGGATTTGTTCTATTGATGGTGTTCCATTTGATGGCTTTTCTCCTAATCATTCTAAGGCTCGCTTTTATAGAGTGGTATCCCATACTTATGACAAAAGAATGAATAAACAACCAAACCTTCTTCAAGCTCCTAAACCTACAACTAAATCACCTGGTGATTACAATCTTGTCGAGAAACTCCACATTACTCCAACCAAGATCTCACTATGGGACTTGCTTCAGTCTACTTCGGCTTATCAAGGTATGCTTCAAGAAGCCTTGCAAAAGATCCTCTTGCCTTCTTCTGTTAGGCCAACAGATGTTGATGCTTTGATAGCTCATATTCATGCGGGTTCGTCGAATATCACATTCTATCCGTAAGAGCTCCCACCTTTGGAAGTACAGAAGCAAGCAGATCCTCTAATGATTATAGTTAACATTAATAATATCGGTATTAGACGTACTCTCATTGATGCCGGTTCGACACTCAATGTATGTAGCATTTATTTATTACCTAAGATTAATATTGATTCATCTTCTCTTAATGCTTCTTCTATTGTTGTTCATGGGTTCAATAATGTTGGTCGACAAGCCCTAGGCATGATAGTCTTTCCTTTGAGGTTGGGACCCATTACTGTACCCACCCTTGTAAATGTTATGTCAAAAAAGTTACCTTATAACCTTCTTCTTGGTAGACCATGGATTCATGTTATGGTTGCAGTCCCATCTACCTTGCATAAATCTATTAAGTTCATTTGCAATAGTAAAGTAGTCACAGTCAAGGTTGACCCTGAGGCTATGCACTTATGTGAAATGGTAGCTGTCGTTCAGGTTTCGGTTGTGCCTACTCTTATTCCTTTAGTGTCTTCCAATGTGTCAATGTTTACTCGAGCAGTACCTACTACAAAGGATACTCTTGAGATAGATGTCCTTGAAGAAGATCCTTCTAAAACAAAAATCCTAAGTTTGCTCCTTCTACCTCTTCTCAAGAGAATGCATGTTTTGGTGATGATTGGGGTTCCTTAGACTTTACAAATTCCTTCATTAGGGAATATAAAGTCGACCTGATCCACTTAAACCTTTTGATAGCATCATCCAAACGCGCCATCGAAGACGATCATTCTTTTGCATCGCAGAGTAATGCGAATGTAAATTGTAACATTCTTAGTGTTGATCCTCCTTTTGAGGAAGATGATTACGCTTTTGCTAAAGAGGATAATGTTGGTATTCCTATCAACAAGGATGATGGTGATCCTGTAGAGGAGTATGATCCCTATTGGCAGAACAATGCTCTCTATGAAGATCCTCCTCTTTCTCAAGATTTTCAAACACATTATGGCCCTGGCTTTAGGCTTGCCTCTAAATATGGCTATAGGCATAAAGGTTGTGGGCATAACGAACAAGGCATTTAGGTCCTTATAGAATTCACACCCCATAAACGTAATTTGGGGCTTGGTTGCTCGAATGAACAATCTAAACGAAAGCCATGGTTGAGTGACATGAATTCTTCTCAACCTCATTTTGTTGAAAAGATTCATCCACCCTTGTCTTCTATCTTCGTGCCTTCCTCTTCTGGGAAATCAAACTCTTCTTCACAAGAGAAAGGTTTGCTTCTTGCTCATCATTCCTTGTTTGAGAAAGAGCGTATCTTGTTGAGGCTTCTAAAAGCCCACTTGATTACGCTTCCTTCTCCTACACATAAGAAATCTCATGAACATGATAAAGAAAAACATTATTTCTGTGCATACCATCGAGTGCTTGATCATTCCACTAGCGAATGTAAGGCCTTGAAGGACAAAATACAACAAATTCATGATTCAGGTGACATCACTCATTTATTTTTTGATGCACCTGCCTCCTTTTCAAATGACAAGTGATATCAAGGTTTACCTCTATGCTGTATGTTTGCATGGTTCTCCTCCCCTGTATGTTGGGGGCAGTGATAACTTGTTCTGGAGATGTGTGTCCTTTTAAGGACCCCCTCTCTTCTTTATGTCTTTCAAATGAAGTGTCCCTTGAGTGCACCTCCTTTTCTTTTGAAGGGTTCCCGATGGACCTCTTTGAAATCTTTTCTCTCAAATGAAATCATTTGTGTCTAGCTTGGGGGCAGCCAGACTAGACCTCGCTTTTCAAATAGTGTGTCCCTTGAGTGGACCCCTCTTCTTTTGAAGGGTTCTGGAGGGATCCCTTTGAAATCCTTTTAACCTGTTGACTATCTGTGCGACTGCTTGTTCTCCTTCATGGCTACTTCTTGTTTCTTGGCATGTTTTATCTACGAATTAACATGTTGCTTCACAGGTGCGCCTATGAAGCCACTTTCCAACTCTGCAGAGTCCCCTTTTCTGGGTTTCCTCCATGTGAGAGATCTTGGGGGATGCCTCCTTGCAGGTCTGTGGGCCTATAAGGCACTTTCATTTGGGTTTCCTTCATGTGAGAGATCTTGGGGGATACCTTCTTGCAGGTCTGTGGGCCTATAAGGCACATACTTCACGAGGCTTCCTTCATGTGAGAGATCTTGGGGGTTGCCTCCTTGCAGGTTTGTAGGCCTGTGAGATGCTTTCATCTTGTGGGATATGTCCATCGTTGGCTTGCGGACCTTCGGTGTGCTTTGTTCAAACTCTCCTTGGGTCTGAGGACCTATGGAGCCATCTCTCTTGGAATTTTCATTCCTCCTCGCTCTCTCTTGAGCCTTTTCACTTCTCTTTTGTATATACCAGATCAAATATTTGCATCTTCTGCATCCTGAGTACATGCCCTTCCTCTCTTCATTTTAGATTTCTTCTCTGTGTTATTGTTTGGGGACAATGCATAGTACTGAGACAACCTTTTACATCGAGGTCTCTTTCACTTTGCTAACTCAAATCCTTTAGTTTTTTTATGTTCTAACATTGTTGTCTGGTGTAGGTTTTTCTTGTCTAATGCACTTTTTTTGCAAGTCTTCAACTTGGGGGCATGCTTTCATGGTTTGAAGAGTTATTTGCTTCATCTATAGTATCCTTTTGGCATCATGATGTTATTTATCTTTAGTAGATTTCCTTTAGCGTGCATATTAGTGTAGATTCATATGCCCGCTAAAGTGGGGGAAAAATGTAATGGCGTAAAATTATACCCCTTACAATTTCACATACATTTTTGTATCTATTTTAGTGTCCACTCCCCTAGCATCTTGTGTAGGCTCATTTTAGCCTCTACAATAGCCTTTTTCCCTTCTTAGGATGCTCAACACCCTTTTTCAGCAGTTACCTTCACACGTCAGCTTTGTGCCAAACCTTGTACTTCTCTCGTTTGTTTCATTTTGTAGCATGATGTGTCCAGATACTAGCACACCATGCGGACGTCCGTGCATCACGCTAGCATCGTATGACATTTCAACGTTCAAATGATTGTTTCCGTGCATGTTCGCCACTTGTCCTCACTTTTTGTCAGTGGTAACGGCCCGAGACACCTTGTAATGGCTAGAGAAGCTTCTTTTCCCTCATTAAATGCTATTCTTTCAATTCATTTATCTCTCTAACTTCTAGCTTCACTCCATCTTGGCTTCCCTCTTTTCCCTCTTTACTCTCTTGCTTGCACATCTCCCTTATTTGTTATAGCAACTCCAAGATTTCACATTCTTACAAGACTCTAAAGCTTTTGCATCACCCTTTGTAGCTCTCTTGGCTCTCACAACCCTCTCCCTTTTTTCCTTGCTCTCTCCATTTGGCTTCCTTAAGCCTTGCAGCTCTATCTCCTTCACTTCATGCTTGCGAGCATCCTAGGATTCCATATCCCCTATCTATTGTATCCTTACTTTGTGATACGAGTTCTCCTCCTTGAGTAGGGATTGCTTTTATTACCTACATTTTGTGATACGGGTTCTCCTCCTCGAGCAGGGTTTGCTTTTATCACATCGCATTTGCTTACTTCTCTCACTCTCTCTTTCTATCTAGCTGTCTGCGGAGGTGGGAACACCAAAACGGGGGTTTGACTGAGGAAAACCCCTATACAGCCCCAATACTTTCTCCAGATATTATGCATGTAGGTATTGAAGACACTCATTTCCTGGAGGCTCCATTACTTGGGTTTTTGTGAGCTTCTTCTATCTCTTATTCTCTTAATTTATCATTTGTACTTCACTTTATTTCAGTCTTGTTACATTCTATGATTTTCCCGCATTCTGTAAGTTCTTAGCAATCTGATTGCTAGTAGTCACTTTGTCATTTTTTGTGATAAATTCACTTTCTGGTCCATACGAGACACCAGTGCATCACCCTGTTGTCTGCATCTCGCACTGACGTCCTTTGGCCGGGAGCTTGTTAGTCTGTCTGGTAAATCTTCATGACGTGTTCTTTCTTATTATAGAATTTTGCATTGTTCCTTGAGGTAGTTTAGGGAAGTTCGCCCCGTGAGGTTCTCTAAATTAAGAGAACTTGTGAGTAGCAAATCCCCCTTCTTTACACCCTTATTCTTGGATTTTTGGAATTTTATTTTAAACTAGCCCAAATAACATTATGAGAAGATGTATCAAGGAGGATGAAGTGTTTGATATATTGAAAGCATGCCATGGTGAACCTTGTGGTAGAAATTTTGCAGCCAAGAGGATAGACTTGGAGATCTTGACAACATGATATTACTAGCCAACCCAACATAAAGACTCTGTTAAGTATACTAGAAGCTATGACCATTGCCAGAGAATGGGAAGACCCACACAAAGTGATGAAATTCCTTTACAACCCTAGCTGGCACTGGCTTCGTTTGATAAATGGGGGCTAGATTTTATTGGGCCTATCTCTCCTACTTCAAATAACAAAGAATGCATATTGGTATGCACTGACTACTTAACCAAATGGGTAGAAGTTAAAGCATTGCAATTTGCTAGACATGGAAATGTAGCAAAATTATTATATGAGGAGATCTTCACTAGGTATGGTGTACCTAAAGAGATAGTGACCAATCAAGGACCACAGTTCACATCAGACCTAATTGCCAAATTGGTAGAAGAGTATCAAATCAGACACAATAAATCTACCCCATATCATCCTCAAGCTAATGGTCAAGTAGAGGTCACCAACAAAGAGATTGAAAATATATTGACAAAAATAGTGCAGCTTCATAGAAGAGATTGGGTATCTAGATTACCAAAAGTTATTTGGGCATATAGAACCACATGGAAGACAACTACATGTTTTACCCCTTATGAACTGGTTTATGGAACAAAAGCAATATTTCCTATTGAATTTGAATACAAAACACTAAGGATAGCAGTAGACTTAGGTTGCATTCTTTGAATGGGTTAGATGAGATATGCATGGAAGCAGTCCATCATATAGAGATAATGCAACAACGATGAATGAAATGGCATGATCACTACACAAAGACAAAATAATTCACTGAAGGAGATTGGGCTTTGCTATATGACTTAAGGTATAAATATTTCAAGGGAATTATAGTCTAAGTGGTTGGGCCCTTATGAAATTAAAAAGGTTTACCTAATGGAGCAATATAGTTGCATACCATTGATGCAGCCCAGTTCTCACTTCTTGTTAATGTTCACAGACTGAAGCTATATAAGAAACCAATGCAACATGATGACTTCATCTTTTCACTGATCCACCAATATGGTGCTCATAGTGAACCTGAAATGGAAACTAATTCACAAAGTCCTACATCAGTACTAAGGGACATACCAAGCACGTCTGGTGATCCAAAGGTTGAGTTACATAACTCAACCCCTGAAATCACCTAGGCATAATTTCCCATGCTTTAAAACACATGCACACACAACACATTCTTCATGATGTACATACTCTACTCCAGAGGGACTTGTTATCCATTTATCGGGACCTATTTTGTAGGGACCTGACACATTCATCTATCAAATACAGACGGGCCCTGTGATTGAAGTAGCCGCAACAACACTTGTTGTACCTAAACCTACACTACGTTGGCAAAATTGAATTGTTTTCTCGTGCATTTCACTCATATCACATGCCTCATTCATTTCTCAATAAAGCACCCGTAGCCAGTCCCACTCACATCACCACCACCAAATTTTCATCCACTCTCATGCATTTAATACCGATCAAATCAATTGAACACCAAAGTACATGTTTATCCGGTTCCAACTTGTTCCAAGCGATAATTTCCATTACACACGTACGACAAGTAACTTCTCATAATTAAACTAGATTTCTTTGTGTATTCATTATTATTCTTGATTTAAGTTATGCATGCGAAAAATATATCACCACTACTCTTCATTATTATCCCATTGCCCCTTTTTTGTCATGCATGAAGTGAGGTCACTTCAATTAAAGTTGGGGGGAGGGATATTATAGTCATGATTATTCTTGATTTTCACCACCTAAGTTTGTCAGATATCATTTTATGACCATCTTTCTAAAACTCCTAAACATAAAATACCTCTCTGTTAATTCCGATAATGTGATTTCTACCCTAAAATAAGCTAGTTTGCACTTGATTGAGCTAAAGGAAAAAAGGGATTGTAAGTTGCAGTATTGGGTATTAGGGAAGGTATTTGGAGGAGCAGTGAAATTACAATGAAATTGGAAGGGTTTTTAAAGGTGGTGAAGTCGAGTCTTGAGTAGAATCTAAATTCTACAAGGTCGTAGAACAATAGGACAATCGAAGGAGATGTTATATGTAGAAAACCATTTGCACATAAAGAGATATTGGAGGATACTATGGTTTTACCTCTATTCACCAAAGTAGGATGGTTGGATTATTTCTTGAAGCTGACAGAGTATGATAATGAAATGGTAAGAGATTTTGTAGCCACGTTGAAATATGATGAAGCAATAGTAAAAGGGTTGGTGGTGGATGGCTCAAAAATGGCAATTGCTCATCACAGGATTGCCTTGAACAGGCTTTGAATACCCAACTCATGTTGATGCAGTTGTGACAAGGGAGGAATTCTGTGAACAGGGAGAAAATTTGGACTTGACATCACAAGGTACTAAGAGGCTTTCCCTTCCATTCTTTTGGGGAAAATGTGTTGCTTATATTATTAAATACCTTACTTGTGATGGCCGCCACAATGTTTTATAAACTGCATTTTAAGCTATTGAACCATTTACGACATGACAAATTAGTCAATATACCAAATTTTCTGTATAACATGTTGAAGAGAATGGCATTTGAATATCAAAGGAAACAAAAAGACACTACATTGTCTCATCATTGCTTGATAACCCTACTGGTCAAGAGAAGTTTGAGAATTCAACATACACAGGCTAATTGGGATGATTTTAAAGATTGCAAAAATCACTGAGTTGCTTGAGGCACTTGAAGCAGAAGATGAACCTCTACCTGAGCCTGAACCAAAAGTTGACCTTGAGCAAGATGAACTAGAGAGAGAAAATTCCCCTGTCACACCATTTGTATTGCCTACCCGCAACCAAAGTAGGACCAGGAAACATGATATGTCAGTTGCGCTAACAGAGGAACCCTCATCCTCTAAAAACCCTAGAGCTTAGAGAAGTACTACATCAGTGTCCTCAAAAGACTAAAAAAAGAGAAAAGGAGTTGACAAGTAGGAGAGTGTTGTAAGGGAAAAGGATGCAAAAGGGAAAAGGGGGAATAAAAGAGGGAAGGAGAGTAAAGTTACACAGGAAACTAGTACCCCTCGATGCTCAGGTAGGTTGAGAAGGCATAATGTTGAAAAGAGAAGCATGGAAGAGCATAAGCGGGAAGAAAGAAATGAAGAACAACAAGATCAGGATGCAATGATGATAGAAACATACTCGGATAGCGAAATGGATGTTCCTGACAATGTGTATGCCTGTGAGAAAAAATAAGGTATGTATCTTCCTCCTCTGATTCTGACTCAACGGATGTTTTTATTGCTAAGAAAACCAAGAGAGCAGTTCTAAGTGACCCTATTAGAGAAGTTTTTGATATTGGGGACGATTGTGATAATTTAAAATTTGAAGAAGAGAAGGAATTTCTAGAAGATAGAAACATAAGGAAGGGGCTCCAAGAAGCTCTTGGTAGGATAAAACATTTGGAGGAAGAAGTGAAAGGATATGAACAAAAATACAAAGAAAAGGAAACAAGAATCCAGGAGCTGGAAGAGAAAATACAGACCCATGACCATGGAGCTAAATTGGACCTATTAGCATAGATGGCCGAAGGTAAAATGGGGACTGAGGAAAATGTAGCATTAGATCTACAACCCCCTGTTGCAAAAACACCAGCCTACCATACTAATTTGTCTTTAGGCTTTGAGTTGCTGAAAATTACCATCCAATTTAGTCAGGAAAAAGAAAACTAGGAAAAAGAAAAACAAATCTTGAATGCGTCATTAGAAACCAAGAATTTGGGATTGAGAAGATTGAAGGAGAAATTGATAGAAGTGGTCAATAGAGCTATTCAAATTGTTGAATGCAGACCTCCACCTCGATTATATGCATTATTCTTGAAGGAAAATTTTCTCAGTTTTTAGTTCAATAAGTTTATTAATGACTAACCCTTTTCTTTGAATAAGAGACAATTTTCTTAGTTTCTTCAACACAATTAGTTTAGAAGAGCAAGATCAGTTATGTGAGTATTATTTGCATAACGATGTCATGATGGACACTGATTGGAATCCCTTAATCTATGTTGGGGATTTGCAAGTAAGAGCCCTCACATCTTATTTCAGAAATGAACAACTCCGGGGGGAATTAATGGAGAAATATGAAGAATAGGAGAAAACAGTAGCACTGCAACTCAAAAGAGAAGCAATGAATCCCGAAAGAGTCATTACTCAATGGTTAACACTCCTTTCTCATAAGGGACCAGGAAAGATAATTATAGACTTGAGACTTAGGGACTACAGAAGAATTCAACAGTTAGTAGTGACTATTCTTCAAAACTTCCTAAGACATGTGGAAAATAGATGGAAAATTCTAACTCCATAATTGCAGAGGAAGGAGCCTCACTCTTTCCACAATTTAATGAATATGTTTGAGAGGTTACACAAGAACATTAAAGTCTCAAGGATAAGAGGAGTGGAATGGCCTACACTTACCTATCACCTTCCTATTCTGCTCTATACAGTACCACATTGGATAGGGGAAAGGGATGATTAGTACAAGAATGCAAAATCGGTTAAAATGAATAGAATTGCATGCTATAATGGTTTCTATCTTAAACAAGAGCAAGGATTCGACACAGTAATGGATCTTAGATAGATTACCTTATATTACAATTTTCTTCCCTAGGTGATTTAGTTTGATATTTTGCTTGAGGACAAGAAAAATGATAAGTTGGGGGGAATGATGGGGTTGGTTATTAGTATCTTTTTATTGCTTTTCATATACTTTCAAGACACTTTTTATATGTTTCTAAAGTACCTTTTAGAAAAATACTTCCATGTTATGATATCCTTTCATACATACTTTACAACCTTGAACCAAGTTTGTGGATATGAAATATGGTGATAATATTTGTAGCAATTGCATGATTTAAAAATGAGAATGTATCCACATGAATATACTTTTGTGATTTAATTATGAAGGTTAGCTGTATATGCATGTTGTATGGATTAATCTTTCTGCAGCTTAGCACAAGATAACAAGAACATAGTATTTGTAGCAAGAACTGAAGCAGTGAAACAGGGGACCATTGAAGTTCAAATTTCCTAAAGAGAAGGAAGCTATGGAGCTGGATGTGAACCATCATGGAGAAATAAATACTGAAGAGGATACTTGTTCTAGAACTCTAAACGTTTGCCTATGTGTTTCACATGCAAGCTGTTTCATTTAGGTTCTTTGTTGAATAAGTCTTTTCTTCCTTTTTAGTTAGAATGAATAAGCCAATCTTAATTTCATATCCTCGTATCTAGGAGTGGAATTAATGGTTGTAGTTAGTTAGTAGTTTGAATAAGTCTCTCCCCGTTTTTGTATAAAGTCAGGGGATGAGTTTGTAGCAAAGTTGGTTGTTACAAGTTATCAAGCAGTCAGTCATTTTGCAGTTTTAGGTTATCCAGAAACATGTTAAAATTCCATTATTTAATACAATCTAAAGAAGGATTATGTTTGGATATCTGGTGATATGCAATGAATGGAGTTGTGTGTTACATGGATGCATAAGATTCTAAGTTAGATTTCGTTCTTAGTTAAGTGAGACAATCCCCTAAGCTGGCCACTCAAGGTACTGCCTTTCACTTCATTTACTTATTCATTTATGCATTTATGTTAATAGCGTTTTTATTGTTTCATAAATACATTGCGATAAAAATAGAATAGTTCTCATGTTTGATTACATTAGTTGTTGTTCATGAACAATCATCTAAATAGTGGATCTTAGCATTCCAGATGTTAGATTTGGTTGATTTATTATTCTGAATAAGTTTTAGATTAATTTTGTATTTATTTGTTATTAGCAGTCACCTACAACCTATGCTATAGGTACCCATAGCCACTAGGATCTATAACTAATTTTACTGTTTTTTTCCAATTCTATAAGGTTTCAACAAAGTAGAATAGTCTGAACAAGTTTACATAAGATAATTTAGGTAAACACAAGTCTGTGAAGGCACATATAGTGCAATACCATCATAAGCTTACACACCTTGGTTGATGATTTAATGTAGTCTTAACAATGTGTAGTGGACTATTCAACCAGTTGACCCTCTGAATTGAGTAGATTTTACCAAGTTTACAAACACATTAGTTAGACTCTAGAGATTATGTGATTTGACAACTTCTCTTGCAACTTTGACAACTTTGCAACTTTCTTCAATTTTGCTCTTCAAAGGATCTTCAACCTAAAATCTGCGATTACACATCAAAGAGAGAAAAATGTTGTTTGTTAGGTGAATGGGGGTCTGCCTTGGTCAAACCCCATTTTGGTAATTAAACCTTAAAATGAAATGAAAAATGAAAAAAGGAATGATGAATGAACAACTCTATGTAACAACTCACCAAACCTTATTTGAACCTGTAACAACCTGGGTGTTCTACTCAGAAAATTCTGAATGTTTTCACTTCAAGTGAAAAAACCATGATGTCATAACATAGCAATAAAAAAAAAAAATTCCATAGTGTAAATTACGTGTACATTTGAAATAACACTATTACCAAACTTCCATTGCATTCCATTGTAATTTCACAAATCTTTCCATAACATAGATTTCATATTGAATAAACTTAGTTTATCATTCAAGATTACATCCTTCCATATAAATGGGTACATGATACATACATAGCTCTTCTGAGCTTCATCTAGCAATAGATATTCAAACTGGTCTTGATTCCACTGCAATGGTGCATATCTTTTGGATGTCCTC
Organism: Sequoia sempervirens; assembly: GCA_007258455.2. Classification (NCBI taxonomy): domain Eukaryota; kingdom Viridiplantae; phylum Streptophyta; class Pinopsida; order Cupressales; family Cupressaceae; genus Sequoia; species Sequoia sempervirens. The sequence goes on from VDFB02378794.1 coordinate 16,182, forward strand.
GCTCTTTGGTGCACACACTCCAACTATCCCCAATGCTGGTGCAAACATTCGCAAACCTTGGCTATTATCTGATGAGGAGAAGCATCACTCAAGCACTTTTCCACCAACCACAGACTCAAATGTGGTCCCTCGCACATCTGTCACATATGACAAGATGACCCTACCCTTCGACGAAGAGATTTGGGTAAACCCCATACAATAGCCTATCTAAGCTTAGTGTTGTGTCCTACATACCAAAACCTAATCATACGGTCATTTCCCCTACGGGTATGAAAATCCTGAACTAGAATGCATTAAAGGAACACAGTGAACTAACAGTGTAAATAGTGGCTACTTACACTACTTTGGCCAAAGTATTCTCACCCAGTACTTTGAGTGACAGTCTCCCTATTCACATACACTTCTATAACTCGGTTTGGATTATGATCGTTCGTATACAATGCTTAGGTAATCTCCTTTCATAGGTAATCCCTAACCTCATAAATAACCTATTCCCCCTTTTCCCCAAAACATTGTGGTATCTTGACCAATAAGCCTAAGCACTAGTTACCCCTTCAATGGATATTCCCATCCTAGGTTTAACAAATGAACTTTTCTAGTCTACAAATTAACATTGCATAGACAAGTTATTCACTTAAAAGACAACCTAATCCCGAGTATTATTTATAATCCCGAAATTCAAATATCACAAGCTGACATTGAATTATAAATTTGAAATCATTAAAATACTGCCAAAAACATATTTCAAAGGGGGGTCCTAGGTCTAGGTGAAGACCGATTCGCCATAGGGTGAATGGGTCCTAGGACACACATCGGTCAATGTTAAACATTATGTAAAAATAGGGTCCTAGGTCACTTACCTAAGACACATCTTCCAAAGTTAAGTATTGTGTAATGGCATTTATGAATGTCGGGTTTTATCCCTCAGAATTTGCATTTAATTAGGCTTGGATTTGAATTAAAGGGGTCAATTAAGAGAAATTAACCTCAATCAATTAATAAAGCCCTAGAGTAATGTGAAAGTGTAAAGGTACACCTTACAACATAAAAAATCAGGCACAATTAAGTCCATTTTATTTAAAAGGGCCTTAGACTTAATGTGAACATGAAAGACATATTCCAACACTAAATTAAGGCATAATTAAGCTCATTTATTATTAATTATTTCCCAAATTAAGTGTGAAAAGGGGATACTTTTTCCTCACTATAGGTTCGTTTATGGTTTTAGGATAAATCTTAGGGTTAACATTAGGGTGAAGGTTGCGGTTAGGGTTAGGATTCTAAAATAAAGCTTGGAATCAATGTTAGGGTTAAGGTTAAGGTTAGGGTTAGGGTTAGGGTTCAATTAGGGTTGAATTACACTAGGGTTAGGGTTCTAAGATAAATATTTGGGTTAAGGTTGAGGTTAGGGTTTGTGTTCAATTAGGGTTAGAGTTAGAGTTGTATTTCTATTACAGTTAGGATTAGGATTAGGGTTAGGAATTACAAGTTAATATTAGGCATAAGGTTGGAATTAGGGTTAGGGTTCAATTGGTGTTCAATTAGGGTTAGGGTTCTGTTGTATCCCAAATTAAAATTTTTGCTACACTTAGGCATTTTGAAGAAATGGTCAAAAGTCTTGTTAAAATTGTCAAAAAAGGTCAAAATTAGGAATTTGCATGTCTTGCATGAGGGTCAAAACTCAAAATTTTCAAAATCTGACGATATGGGTTTGCTTAGAGCGACCTAGTCTACAAAAGCTAGATCTCGGTTTTTCAGCCCTAAATTTTATGAAATTTTCTATTTTTAGAAACTTTCTAAAAATAGAATTTTTTTAGGTTTTTTGGGTTTCTTCTCAAATGGATGCTAGCAAAATTTACTAAAAATAAAAAAGTTTGGCTTCTAGGGTTCAAACTGATTTTGATTGGCTTAAAATACTTCCTCATTAGGTTGGTCCATTCAGAATCATCAAAATAACGGTTTTTCCCTGGTGGGTCTATTTTGCTTTTTTAGGAGCTCCAAGGTCATTAATGGAGGTTGCTCAACTGTCAGGTGTCAGATCTAGAGTCTCAAACACTGTATAGATCAAGAAGCGACAGAAGACGATCGAGGAACGAAGAACGAAGAAGGGAAGGTGTAAAATCTTGAAAATTGCAAAATTTTGGCTAACACTGGAGAGTCCAAGCGCCCTAGTCCATTCAAGGCGCTTAGACACTCATTCCTTAGAAATTTTTTAGTTTCCGACAGTCAAAAAAATAGTGAGCACAAGGAACGAGGGGAAAGTTGAAAATTGCAAATAAAATTCTAACATTGCACAGTAAAGGTGCCCCAGGTAGCCAGGGGCACCCAATCTTTTAAGGCACTAGTGGATGGAGTTAGGGTTTGTGCTCCGAGACAATATTGCTCAAAATTCAATAGACTCCGTAGTGAATCCATCAACACGGTCATCAAATCAGTAAGTCAGTCAGAATCTCAGATCAAACAGAGAAGTTTCATCAAAGGGCAAGAATGCAAATCATGAAATATTAGAAAATAAACTAAGTCTAAGAACTCTAAGCACCCCAGGTAGCTAGGGGTGCCTAGGGTTTTGAAGGACCTAATGCAGAGGGTTTTCAAATGTACTCATTGTCTTCAGAATCCTTCCAGCTATCTAATGTATATCTCAGCCTGATCGTCAGATTTGTCTGTCACCAACAATTGCAAATCAAATGGAAGACAGAGAATGGAAGATCAAAGTTTGAAGGTTGAAAATAAAGTAAAAATGGTGTTGTCTGGAGATGTTGGGCGCCCCAGTTAGCTAGGGGTGCCTAGGCTTTTGAGAGGCTAAAAGTGGCAATTAGGGTTTGTAATCTCCAAGAACATTTCTTCAAATTCCAGCAAGCTCTTCAACGAAATCAGTGGCAAGTCCATCATATTTTTCAATCTTCAGATATCACAGACTGATCGAAGGGGTAAAATCATGCAAAATAAGGAAAGTCAAAAGCAAAGTTGAAAATCTTAGAAAAAATCTAACTCTAGAGGAGTTGGGCGCCCCAACTAGCCAGGGGTGCCCAAGCTTTTGACCTCCAAAACTCAGTTTTCAAAAGATGTTACTTCCAAAAGACCCCTCCCCCAAGAATTCTTCGAGCTATCCAACAAGTCTAGCCATCAGTTCACCGGACTTCCTAATCATTCATAAACGAGAATTCATCTGAAGATTAGAGAAAACACAGAAATTGAAAAACATCAAAAAGGTGGCTAACTTTGGAGGAGTTGGGAGCCCCAACTAGCTAGGGGTGCCCAACATTTTGAGGGCCTAGATTCAGTTTTTAGCATGAGCAGTCTCCAAACAATCTCTTTAGATTCAATCAGGCTCCACAATGAGATTGTCCACCAGCTCGCAAGATTCACCAAGCTCCCACGATTGAGGATCGAATGGAGGACAAAATCAAGCAAAAAGTGGAAATTGTCAAAAAAATGGCTAAAGTTTGCAAGGGAAAAGCGCTTCTAGCCAAGAAAGGCGCCCAAGGGTCAATGCCTTAGATTTTTTTTAGTTTTCATCATGCATTAGTCAAAAAGTGACCACATTCGATGAACTTGCTTAGGATTGGCTTCAAAAAGTTTTAAAGTTGGAGAACAAAAGTGTTTTTCTTCCTCAAAACCTATTTAAGAATACCTTTGCATTCATTATTCTCAATTTTTTGCAGGTGGCGTCCAAGAGCAAAAGAGGAGAAACATAAATTTTTCTTCATTTCAAGATTCGAAGGCTAAAACTTGGTGATTTTTCAGAGTTCTTCATATTTTCCTGATCAACTCACATAGAGGCTTCCTTTTTCATGCTTTATTTTTTCAAGGCATCAATTTTCAAAAGAAAGAGGTCATCTTTTTCAATTTTCAACAATTTGGGTTAGCTTGGTGCATAATTCTCAACAACTTTGGAAAAAAATTTAACTTCATGTTTTTTCTCTCGAATGTCCAAGAAATCTTTAGTATTTTCAAAATCTGATCAACTGTGTTCATACAAAACGTGATTCTACACAAAACTCAGCTCTCAACTTTTTTTTTAGAAAAAATTCAAAAAAATAGGGTTTCAACTTTTTCAACCAGCCATCAACAATTTTAAAAAACAAACGATTTGGGTCTTCTTGCAAAGAAATTCTACACAAAACCCATATCTAAAATATTTTCGAAAAATCTACCTGTTTGAAGAAGAAAAATTAACAAGTTATTTTTAGCTTTTGTGCAAAACTTGTCCGAGCATAGTCGAGTTTACAGTTAAACTTCAAGTTTTTCAGCATGGGGTACTCTCCCACTGAATTCAAAGCCAAGGCAGTGTTGTATCATGATTTCATCAAAACTTCTAAAACTAACTTGCATCATATCAAACTAGTTTTCAATTTGTGTGCTTTGGAAGACACAGACAATGTTGCAGTCAGACATCTTGGTCATTTTAGGTTGTTTGCAGCCTCATGTCGGACAATGTTGAGAAATGTTATGAGCAAATGGACAAGTATTTAAAAAATGTTGTACAATACTCTTCCATTGAAAATACAAGATAAGTGTCAAAAGCATAAAAGTTGCAAAAGAAGCAAGAGGATATATTTATAAAAGGTCATCACTCTAGTTGTAGAGCCACTGATGTCAGCAAGATTCGATAAAGTGGTTGAAGATGTGAAAGATTCCCTAAGTTCAATTGTAGAAGGCAAAGAGATCCTAAAAGCAAAATTTTGTTATAGATAGTATTGATGCTCCTGATAGAGATACAATTTCCATCTTTTTGGTAGATGTGGTTGAGATTTAAAGCAGTAGCCATCTTGAAGCTTTCTTCGAGCTTTCTTTCTATTTTTTACTCATTCTTATCCATTCTTTGAAAGAGAAAAGAAAACAAATTATAATAGTTGGCACTTTCCATGTTTTATGCTTTCATAGGTTGTTTGATAGTTATCTTGTTTTAGTTTTAGAAATAAAGCTTGCATGTTGGCAAGTCTTAGTTATAAAAACAAGGAAATTTTAGGGTTCCCTATTCCTCTGCTTGTGTATAAATAAGGGCATCTTTACCCATTTTTCTTTAATGGTTATTGTGATAGCAAATTGCTGAGCTTATTTTGCTTGCAAGTTGTTGTTTAGTGTCATTTCACTTTGTGTAAGAGCAAGCTTGCATGCCTGCCTATTAGTTGTAAGTTATTGTTCAGTCAATGTGTTTTGTGTCAATGTATTCTGATTGATCGCTAAACTGTATGCCTATTATTGCTACAATCTTGCTATCCCAAAAGTGTAATCTTTGTTACTTGAAATTTGAGAAAATGAAATCTTAGGCCTACTTTGCTACTTTGATCTACTGTCTCAAGTTTCCATTTTATGTGTTAAACTTCTTTAATCTTTATTTCAGCTTGCATTGAAAGTACAATAGATGTGCGTTGGAAGAAAGTTTGTTTAAATATTTGTGTCAAAGAATCAATTCCTTGTTTACTTTTAACTCTCAAGCTTTGAGTTTACTTGAGTTGTTAAAAGTGTCATTAGAGTAGGCTTAGTCGTAGTTGAAATTTAAAAAGAGAAAATCTCAGCTACGGCGGTAGAGTTTTATAACCTTGTCCTCTTAGCTGAACAAAAAGATTAGCAAATTAGTTTTAGTTTACTTTCTTTAAGCAACATCAGCAAAGAAGGAGCTTCCCCTCCTAATTCAAAGAGCAATTAATTTGTGCATAATTGTCCGTTTCTAATTTGCATTCCACAGGTGTGAATTGAAACTCCAACAGTTTTCTAGCACCCAAATTCTTTGTTTTACAATGTCTTTCACTGATCTATCAGGAGATAAAACAAATATCATTTCTTATAATCTGAAAATCGGCAGTGATTCTAGTGATCTTAGTTTAATTTATCTGATTCAGTTTAGCATAGCCTAGTTTCTGCAATTTTGTACACTATCTTTTGGTTTGAACAAAAACTATTGGTTTTCTTATTACAAAGAAAACCATTCAACCTTTATAACCCTATTGTTGCAGTCTTGGCAAAAAGTACACTTCAACAGACGTACAAAAACCTCCCTGCCTATTTTTGGTTTACATTATTGACATAAAAAAGAAGGCATTAAAATTGTTAAGTTTCAATATTCTATTGATCAACCAAAAAGGTGTTCTTATACCAACATAGGAGAGTTAGTTCACATAACTACCTAAAACCAGCTAACTTACACAGATGTAACATACAACCTATTAATATCCTATCAACTTAATTAACATTCTAATATAAACTATAGTGAAGGTGACCTAAAAACATATTTAAGTGGCATACTCCACATTATTATCTATTAACTAAACCTCACTATGATGGAATATTTCCAACATAAGGATGAGAAATCTCCACGTTATCTTAAGGATACACTTTGAGACAGTTGCTGTAACCAACACAAACTGCAGTAGGCTTTCTAGCAACCTTAACATATTGGGTATCATATTTGATTCCTGACTTATTGTTAGGTTGCATTCATTGCTTAAATGGGTACACCAATCAACACTCAATAGTTACCATGGGTGTGGAAGCATGGTAAAATGAGATCCTTATACAACAATCACAAATTGTTGAAAAATTGTCCCTGTTTAGAGATATACTGAAATGATGCCACCAGATCTAGCACCAGGATGGAAAGGAAAAAAACAATCACAGTAGAAACAGATATACCCAATTGTGGAAGCAGCATTGAAGGTAGCTTATATCAAAATTTTAGGTCACATATAATTGTCCATATTTTCTGATGACTGCACTTATCACAACTGGTTCCTGTTACAATAAAATGATTGTAAAAGGGATAAAATGGCATGTTTACTCATGTCATGGTTTACTGCTCTCTCTTTGAAAAGTTTTCCTGCACCTTGTTGATTTTAGGAATGCAATCTGGTTGCTAACTTCTACAGCCAACAAGGTTAATTCTCTTTCCACTTCCTATATGTACATTTTGGAGTATATTTGAGTTTCTTCAATTCCTTTCTGAACTTCAGTATCACTATTTGAACTAGAACTGTCCTTGTTATACTCATCCTCTGATTCAAAATCAATACCTTCTGTTCCAGCTCCAACTTCAGCAAATCTATCTTCGGGTTTTAAAACCTCTTTCAACCCATCCAATATGTATGGCTCTATCAACTTCCAAAGACACATTGCATCCTTACCTTGACATATTATTTTAAAGCGCTTTCTGCACCTCTTTATAATACAATTTATTGACTTTGCTTTTAAGGCCTTTGCAATAATTTCACTCTCTTCAACCCTGTAGCTCATTCCATAAAAGACAATATCTCCAGATGCACTCTTCTGTCCTCCATACATGTACCAGTATGCTAAAGTACGAGGAGATAACCAAAAGTGTATAAGCCGTGGAACTGCCATCTTCCCCCCTGGTCTGAAATGGTCAGCATAAAATCGAAAACTACAATGATTGATAGTAGAAAAATGCCATGACATCTCCTCAACTTGAATATTCAATTGATCCAGTGGTTTTAACCATTCAAAAAATATATCATATAAATTTGTTTTCAAAACATCACTGAACTCAAGTTTTTTATTGAGCTCAAAATGAAGTTCAAAGGTCTTGTTTTTATCATATGATTCTAATGTAGCACCAGACAATAAAATGGCAGTTACAATTTCCCGTTGCTCTGCGGTAAGTGTTAAGCTGAGACACCTATTATTGTCTTCGTTTACTGGACTAATAGAATATTTGATTCTTTGCATCAATGAGGGATCAATATCATATTTTCTATGGCACATTTGATCATACAAATATCGTATCTTTGCTTCTTGACCAGCATTGACATAGCCTTCTAACATAATGTTGCATGTTTTTCTTTTGACACCCATTGCACTATCCTTTTGCAAACCTGTAAAAACTTCCTCGGCCTTCTCCAGCTCACCACATTTGATTAGAGATTCAAGATATAAATCATATGCTATCCATTTGGGTCGACACTTTGTTATACATCGGGAAAAAGTGGATTCCACTTTATCGTACATCAGCAAGGACATATACATTTGCATCAAATAAACATAAGAGGACTGCAAAGGCTTCAGACCACTGTCCTCAAATTGCTTCATATAACTTTCAGCATATTCTTTTTCTTGAACATTTGATAATATCTGAATAATTTTCTCATAAGCAATCACACTCATAGGGACCCCTTTCTCCTGCATTTCTTTGAAAATCTCTATAGACTTCATGGGTTGTCCAGCCTTAGCATAAACTTCCATGCAATACACAAAAGGATGAGAAGTTAATTTATAGCCAGTGTCAAGGAGCTTTGCCCAAGTCCTTTCTGCCCCTTCTACATCTGTACATTTGGAGCAAACCCTGAGAATTGAGACCAAAAAATCTCCACTTTCCTTGATTCCTGACTGTTTCATATTATTCCTTAGAAATTGAATTCTTTCACGATCTATGCAGTCTTGATAACTGTGTAGCCATATCAAGCCTTCATATATATCTTTCTTTATCTTATTCCCTGCTGCTTGCATATTTTGAAATATAAAATCTGCTTGCTTTAAATAATGTTTGGCAGTTCCTCCAGTTCCACGTAAGAGTGCCTTGAAAAGAGATTTCTGTAAACTGGGACTTGGCTGATAGCCTCTGAGTTGAACCATTTGATTGTATATATTAATGGCTTCATCAACCGATCCTTTATCTGTTGCTTCAATGTAAGCCATTGTGAGAATTATAAATGTAGATTCACAAGGAATGTGCTCCCGATTAATTATATCATCAAACACATCACGGCATCTTCCAACTTTCATATCTTTACCCAGAAAGTCCGCCAATTTAGTTGCAAGGCCAAGGTCAAATTCATACCAGTCTTGCTTGATCATCCATTCATACACCTAAGAAGCCCAAGGAAGGAAACATAAAGACGCAGGTACATGTCCAAATCAATATTTTAAATAGTAACAATATTGCTCCCAGTTAAGAAAATGTATAATAAACCAAAGAAACAGTATGGAAAACAGGATATTCCACAAGCATGCTCACAATGAGGTATTCCAAAAGACAATAACATTAATTTCAAAATAATTAATAGTAAAAATTACCACAGAATTAATTAACAAACTATTCCATGATCATGGATCAGTACCACAGAAATGGCATATCTCATACATTATATTAGAAAAAACATTTACAAACAGCCAAATGAATGCAGTTAAGAACCACAACATACAAATTGTAAGTTCAGTGGTTAGACAACACAAAGTTTCAACAATCTAATACTAGAAGTGGATAGTGAACTCAGCAAACCTAAATTTTCCAACTAAATTGCTTCAATTTTGTGCCTTGGAATCTGTAAATGGAAGCCACAAATAAATCTAAGTTTCAAAGCAAATTTGGATAGATAGCTTAGCTGATAAGGACTCTTAAACCTGTTCTCACCCTTCTCAATATATTTTTATCGTTGGACAAAGGACCAAACTATCTTGAAATATTCTTCGTAAAAATTTCCAGCAGTTTCAATGATTTTTTTTTGTTTTCTGTTTGTTTTGATTTTATTTTTACTGTTTTCAATCTACAAGATTTAAATAAACGAATATTGTCTGAACTGATTTAATATTTTTTTAAATTAAATGCTTACAATACATTATTGAAAGAATAATATTCTATTAAATTCAATGAATATAAAAGAACCTGGTAGAGTAGTTGCTGACTTTAATTTTTTCTCACATCAAATAAACAGCTGCTGGAATGAGGCGTCCAGTCCCTTTGAACAATATTGAGTAGGCAACTAAGTATGGGGTGGTGTGCTTACCCCCAAAAAACACATTCAGTAATTTTTAAACCATCCACACAACCTTTTAGAATTTCTAAATAGCTAGAAAGAGGCGTCGAACAATAAAATTTGAAGTCCATGGCTCTTTTTCAACTTTCATCAGCAACCTTGCTTTCCACGTCAACCTCTTGCTGATTCACCTGGTCAACAAGTCCAAAAGGGCCTACACAATTCAGCCCTATCTCCTTTAGGTGATGTGGTTACCCTGAAGACTATTATTTCTATCCTCATAAAGTTGCGACCTTCCTTAATTTTATAAAGATTTTCATGAGATATAGGTAGCTGAGACAAATATGAATTCCCACATCATTCACCCAATACCTCATGGCTCATATGAATGGAGCGACTAATTTTCATTAGGCTGCAATTCTTATTTGAAGATAGTGTTAGCCAATAGGTGGGGGCAACTATGATATGCCTATCGATTCCTCCTCAAAATTCATTGATTAAAATTTCCACGCCTTTTTCTCGATGATTTAGTAGGATCGGGCCTTCAATTCAATTCTTCAATTCAGCGATAGCTTCTATAATAAATCTCATGCCATTACAAATGGAACAAACCCCTTTGCAACCAATTTTGGTATGGCTGGGTTAACATTTAACAATAATTGATCAGCAAATAAAGTATAATGTCTGATTTATCCAAAAACAATGCCTAAAAAATAAATAAAATATCTTTGTTTAAAAAATTTCTGATCTATAAAAACCTGTGATAATCTGAATTCCCGTGAGCCCAAATTTGACCTCTGAGTAAAGCCAACAAAGAGAATCAGAATATTTTTGTTCTCCAATTATTGATAATCCAAGAGAGTTTTCACCTTCAAGGAAGGATGCTGAACCAAAGCTCTGCAACAAGAGTTTTTGAAAATTGATAATTATAGAATGAATCATTTTTTCCCAATTTTTGCTAGCCCTAAAAGTAATTAATAGATACTTTTTTTATTCCAATATTTATCTTTTTCCCTCTTACAACTTGTTGTACCCCAAAATTAAAATTTTTGTTACACTTAGATATTTTGAAGAAATAAGTAAAAGTCTTGTTAAATCAGTCAAAAAGGTCAAAATTTGGGTGTGCATGTCTTGCATGAGGGGTTAGGATTTTTCTAGGTTTCTTGGGAAATGGATACTGGCAAAACTTTCTAAAAATAGAAAGTTGGTCCGTTAGGGTTCAAACTGATTATGATTGGCTCAAAATACGTCCATATTAGGCTGGTGCAGTCAGAATCTCAAAATAATCAGTTTTGCCCTACTGGGTCTATTATGCTTTTTCAGAAGCATATCAAGAGCTCCGAGGTCATCAATGGAGGTCAGTCAGCTGCCAGGCATTAGATTCAACATTCAAAGCATTTGACAGAAGGCGAGTTGGTAAGCAGTCACGAAGAACGAAGAGGAAAATGAAAAATGATGAAAATTTTCTAAAACTGCCAGACTTGGGCGCCCCAGGTGAAGAAGGGTGCCCATCTTTTTAGGGCACTAGATGATGGAATTAGGGTTTGAGCTCTAAGTTGAAGTTGCTCAGTTCTCTGCGAGCTCCGCAGCAAGTTCGACGGCGCAATCAACAGATTATCCAGTCATCCGGAATTCAACGTTGAACAGGGGTATCCACACTGATGTCAGAACAAGAGAAAATGAGAAATATCAAAAATTGACTAAGTGTGGGAAAAGTGGGCGCCCCAAGAGAAGAAGGGTGCCCAACTTTTTGAGGCACCTGATCCAGCAATTAGGATTTGTTAAAGTGCTCAATCTCTTTAGTATTCAGCCAGCTTCGATATGCCTGTCTCCGTCAGATCATCCGACTGGCCATCTTCCGGCGAATTCAGATCAAAGTCAAGGATACAGAATGAGGGTGTCAAACTTGAAGAAGAAATCATCTAAAAATGGCTAAGTTTGGAAGGTTTGGGCGCCCCAGGAGAAGAGGGGCGCCCAAGTTTTCAGGGGTTCAAACAGAAGAATTTGCAGAAGTCTCTAACATGATCTCTTCACAGTCGATCTGGCTTTCCAACGAGATATCCAGCACATCGATTAGAGTTTGTAGTCACCAAATACGAGGAGCTGAACAGAAGGTCCGACGCGGGCTAAAAACCAAGATTCAGAAGCAAACAAGAAAAATGGAAAAATAATCTAAGTCTGGTGAACATGGGCGCCCAAGCTTTTGAGGGACTTAAATTCATTGTTTGAGGAAGTTCATCCCAGAAGACCCCTCCTAATCTCTCGTCAGCTTCGCGATGAGCATAACAGGCAGTCAATCTGATGCCCGGAGCACCTGATTCAACGAGATCATCTGTAAGGAGAGGAGTTAACATAGAAATTGAAGATCGTAAAAATGGCCAACTCTGAACAAAATGGGCGCCCCTGGAAGGAAAAGGCTCCCATGAATTCGAAGGTCAAGATGAAGTTTTTAGCCAGAGACTCCTCCAAAACAATCTTTTCAAAATCAGTCAGGCTCCGCGATGGATCTTTCAGCTTGCCTGTCAGATCAATCTGCAAACTGGAAATCGAAGGCGAAGTAGGGGGTCGAAATGATGAAAAGTTGAAAATGTCAAAAATTTGACTAACATTGCTTAAAGTGGGCGCCCCTGGTAAAGAAGGGCGCCCATCTTCTCATGCCTTAGAAATTTTTTCAAGATTTTCAAGAAGTTTCAAAATTGCAAGGGGAAGATGGTGTCCAAGTTCAAAGAAGCTAAGATATTAGGGTTTTGGAAATAAAAGCAAAAGAAAGCAAAGCAAAAACAAAACCCTAAGTCTATTTAACACCTTTCTTTCACGTAATTTTTATTATTTTCGCAGGTAGCATTCAGAGGAGAAAGTTGGAGCAGCAAGTTTGAAGAATTTTCTCAAGATTCAAGAGCTTAGCTTGCTGATTTTTCATCATATTTTTCAGACCAGCAACATAAACCCTTGCTTTTTCAAGCTTTTTCATCCAAAAGATCAAGTTTTCAAGGAGAAGGCCAAGGTTTTCAAATTTTCAGTCATCTGGGTCTTTTCACTTCATTCTTTTGAAGAAATTTTCAAAGAACTTCATCAAGTTGCAGCAGCTGCTTTTTATTTGTATGTCAGTGAAATCCTTAGTGCATTCAGTTTTCAACCATTTGGGTCCTCTCAAATCAGTCTTCTGAAGAAAACCCATATCACAACTTTTTTTCAAGGAAATTTCAAATCCTAGGGTTGGCTGCTTTTTCAATCAGCCATCCGTGTTTTGCAAATCTAATCAACTGGGTCCATTTCTAATCATATTCTGAACAAAACCCAAGTGCCAGCTTTTTTCATGAAAAATTGAAAAAATTAGGGTTTGCTGCTTTTTTTAGGCAAAATTCAAAATTTTCAAAAACGGACGATCTGGGTTGTCTTGCAACGAAATTTTAAGCAAAACCCATATCTCAGAAAAAATTTCAAAAAAATTTGTCCGTTGGAGCAAGAAAATCAGCATTCTAAAAATAGAAGTTGCTCAAAACTTGTCTGAACATAGGCGAGTTTACAGTCATTCTTCAAGCTTTCTGAAATGGAGTACACTCCCAATGTTTTCAAGACTGAATCAGCTCTTTATCATGATTACATCAAAACCACTGAGACAAACTTGCATCATATCAAGCCGGTGTTCGATCTACACGCCTTGGAGAGCGCAGGCAACATCTCAATCAGGAACCTAGGACATTCTGGACTCCTCGCAGCAGTGTCTATTCCTATAGCAGTTCAGAGTCTTGAGTTTGTAATTGCTTGCATCAAGCATTACAACCCGGCTACTAGGGAGATCCAATCAGCAGATGGCAGATTGATTTGCAATCTAAAGCCTGATATGATCGAGAAGTGCTTTTCCATTCCTCCATGGCCCGAAAGCGTCACTATCTCAAAGGGTGAATGTGAAAGGATATGGGACATGCATAAAGACAAATATAGTAAGAAAATTGCACAGAGATTCCTTCTCAGTACAGTCTTGAAGACAGTTCCTACGTCAGACTTGATGAAGTGCAGGATCAATTCCAAAGTGTTGTTCGCAGTTGCAATCCAGTTGGCGGAAGGATAGGTCATATTTCGATGATGTCAGCAAAGTTTGAGAAAGCGGCCAATGAGGTCGAAGATTTCCTTAGGTCAATTGCAGATGCTGAAGATATTCTAGAAAAGTAGTGTTTTGCTATTGAGGGCATAGATGCACCAAACCGGGACATAGTTTCTAATTTTCTAGCGGATGTGATCGAACTTTAAAGCAGCTTTCTTCTAGAAGCTTTCTTTCTTTTCTTGGAATGATTCTTATCCATTCTTTGAGAAGAGAAAGAAGATAAAATGTAATAGTTGGCGTTTCCCGCTTTTTCTGCTTTCTTAGGTGTTAGATGTTATTGTAGAAACCCTAGGTTTCCCCTATTTCTGTCTCTGACTATTTTCTGAAGTTTTTTCTGAGTTTTGATGTTTTTGCTTGTTTTTTGAGGTTTTTGTGCAATAAGGGTAAATTGCGATTTTGAAGTAATAGCAAATAAATTCTTTAAAATTCATACAACTCCGTAAACAACAAACCCTAATGCAAATACTGGAACCAGACCATTTATTAATCTTCTGCAATGATTACAATAGAGATCTGACATAATGTAACAAAGAAGAATATTATTTAAAAACCTGGTTTTTTTCTCTTGCTGCAATAAATACTGGTAATGGTACGGCTACAAAGGTAGGTCACCTTTCCCTTGTGCCACAAAGGAGAATCCTCTGCTAATGAGATATGCGCCACTGGAGATGAAGTTTGTTTGCTGAGGATGAAGGCGTCTCTTACTCTGGGATAAGATAAGGCCCTTTCTTGAGTAGTACGGCCTGCTGATCTGCTGCCAGTGGTACGGCTGCAATAAATGCACCTCTCTCCCACCTTCTGATGATCCCAGATGATGCCAGGGTGTCAGGCGCCCAAACAGGTGAAGACCAATTGAAGGAAAAGATGGCGATTTATTTATTCTGAGAAATACGCCCCCTTTTGAAGAAGTACAGCCTGGTACAGTTTGTACGGCCAGAGTACAGCAACAGCAATAAATGATAATGTACGGCCTTCTCTGTGGTTTCCTGAATCTGGTAAAAAAATGGGCGCTTTCCTGAAGGAATTCGTTCAACTGAGTTCAACTCTGAAAACCCTTGAATGTATCAACTCTGTAATGCTCTGCAACTTCTTTTGAAATGAAGAAATTTCTCTGATGGCAATAAATCGGATGATATTTCACACCCTCTGAATCGCTCTCACTGGAGATGGCTCGTTCTCCAATGGATTTCGAGACTCAAACCCTAAGGTTCTGTGCTCAGACAAAACTGCTCAATTTTCAATAAGTCAAATATGCATAATGGCTCAAATCCCAATGCAAAAACCTTTATTCTTCTCAAAAATGCGATTTCCTTAAAGATAGGGAATTTTAAATATTTGACTTTTAATTCTTTTATTATTTCAATAGTCTCAGCCAAAATATTTTATTATATTTTAATGATCAATTTTGGCCCCCTTCTGATGATGGCGCACCCCTCAAGAAGAATCACTTAAGTTATAATTTAATATTATAACTTTATATTATAATCATTAAATAATTAATATTTAATTAATACAATTAAATATTAATATTTCTCTCGTTACTCATCCGATGGTTCGCTAAAGTAAACACGATTCTCGCGCCAATCTCATCGCTAAAAATAGCAGGGTCCCACTAAAATAGCAACTCGCAAGAAGTCTCCGAGCCCAAACGAAAGCCAATTGATCAACACTGCCTGTCTGAAGCTGAGCCAAGCTCCCAAACGACCCTCTAACCACTCTATCGCCTACGAGGGTCTCCTGATAGGCCAATCTTACGAACTCTGATGCTCGTCAAAAATGGGGACATGACAGTCCGCCCTCCCTAAAATTGCTTGACCCCAAGCAATCTCCACTGCAAAGAAACTCCAATCCTCGGGAGGCCCAAAAGAAAAACTGTGAAATGTCCCACACATCTCGAACTGTCTCCTGTAGCATCAACAAAAACTCAACTGCGCAAGCTATCCCTGGATCCCAAACCCAGAGTGAAAGTCTGTCGTGACTGTCATCCTCAGACTGCCACTGCGCTCTACTGCCTCCAACTTCACCGTGCTGAAAATAGTGAAGTAACCCAATGGGACCCATCCAATACTCAGTACCCGAACTGTCACCACCTGGATCCCAGTACAATCTGAATTCACATCCATCTGTCATGTGGAGAAAATAACTTCTAGAAGCATCTGCTACACTGAATCTCTCCCTGTCCTCCGCTAAACCCTCATGGATGTGATAACTGACCCAGCCATCATGCCAACTAACACCATAGTCGCCCTGTACCCATGTACCAGTATGAAAAATCTGCGACATAGAAGTATCAATCCCTGTCAAATACATATCGGCATGATGGATAACTGACTGCTGTCCCTGGAAGTAATACCCCGCAAACTGCTGAGTCAAGTACTTGCAGCCGCCAACCCCATCTTGTGAAGATGGTAACTCTGCACACAATAATGAATTACTCCCCTCGACTGTACCGAGAGAATCACCCTGTGCACAAGTGTTGTGCATCGAATATGAATCATGTACAGGTGGATCAAAGGAAAAACTATAAGCACTCCTCACCGTGTACACCCCATTAAACTCCTCTGTGAGTCTTGTTTGGAATTGCGATGCACTGGAACAATCCCAAACACTACGATTATCACCCAACCAAGAACTAGCATCAAGAGTACGATCAGCTTCCAACTCGAAGAGTGGGTTATCATAGACCAAACCACCATCAAATTCAAATAATGGATTGTTCACAAACTGCACAATCACTCCATCCTGATCTGAATCATCCATCTCTGAATCGCTGGAATAATAAATTGAATTGTACTCCTGACTTGGCTCAACCAGCTGCCGATCATAGTCAACTGCATCGGAAAAAATGATTGATTCGCTTCCAGGGGAGGGAAACAAATCATCATAAGTGCCAATCTCCCAACTGGATGAGACTCTGAATATCTGCTGTGAAGATGGACAAGTATCG
Source organism: Sequoia sempervirens (assembly GCA_007258455.2). NCBI lineage: Eukaryota > Viridiplantae > Streptophyta > Pinopsida > Cupressales > Cupressaceae > Sequoia > Sequoia sempervirens. Next base: position 32,944 of record VDFB02378794.1, read on the forward strand.
AGGGTTGTCACACCACTCTCTAGTGAATCAACAACCATGTCACAGGAACTAACAATGATCTGCCCTGCATCACCTATCACGGGACTAATCTCATGAGAACCTGGTGCAATGCGTGGCTCACTGCAACTCTCATCTAGTGCACTCATCCCATCTGTATCCACTGCTCCTGTAACCGTGATGGATGTAACCACATCCTCAACATCTCCCTCATTGCTATGAACCATGGGTGTATACTCCTCACCAACCGCTGCCATGGAAGACTGAACTATATCCAAAGATGGTGAAGATTGTGCCAAACTCAACGCCACGGTAAATCTCTCAATCTGTAACTGTGACTCTCGAAGAGCCAACTGGGTGCTATGCAATGAGTCCCTAGTCACCTCAAGCTCATGAGTGAGCTCATCGATCCGCTCCTCCTTTCCCTTCAATGCATCATAACAAATGCAATCCCACTCGAGAAGGAAATCCCTGTCTGCAAGTAATCTTAGGTAATTTTGCTTCATCGTTCCAATTGCTTCTCGGAGTGCATGTATCACTGCAAGGGAAAAACCACTATCACTGTGCTCATCTGTCAAAGGAGGACTCCAACCATAGGTAGTCAACATCTGACGAGCAACATCAAAATGCTCAAGAGCGGTGGCAATCATATTATCATTCACTTGTAGTTGCCCAACCAAATGATGAGGATTCTGAAGCTTACGACCCCCATACAAGATTTCCGGTTCACAATAAGCACTGTGATAGGACGCTGATTCGTCATCACTCACCTCATGATAAGCAGCATCATGTGTGCTTTCACCCATGCACACCTCAACATCTAAGGTACTGCTGCTCTGTACCTCAACGGATGGCTCAACTGGTACGGTAGAAGTTGCTGGTATGACAGTATCTTCACACGCTTCTACTCCAAAAGTAACTACATGCCCATTCAACGCATGATCCCGGGATTCCATATCAACATATGAATCCTCTAGCTGGTTTTCAAAGGTCTGATCCGGAAAATCAGACTCACCATGATATAAATTCTCAACACCAATTGCATCTGTAGTACCCAACTCTTGAGTCTCTTCACGTGACAACTCAATAGGGTTACTTTGCATCTCTGAAACAGCTGCTGACTCATGCTCACGCGAAGTTTTATCATCGCTGTCATAAAAATCAGAAGTAGCCTCCATAGTAGATACTTCTTGAGTCACCTCTTGCAAGGACGATGTAGGTAAGTCATTACCCAAAGCTGTGCTAGTGTGTTCTCGAATTAAATCAGCACTCCTGTCAAACTCATCACGTAAATTTCTGCCTTCTGCATAGGAATCTGAATATATCAAATCATTTTGACGAAGAGTTGTATCATGCTTATGTGGAGATTCTCTATCCCTTCCAGGTGTAAACAACTCACGAGCTATAGTGAGATATTCCTTTCTTGCCCACTCTGTCTTATGACAAAGTCTCGGGTGCAAATCCATGAAGCTCAAGAAAGGAAGTTCCTTTTTAATTTTCTGCGGTAGAATGCTATACTCCTGGAACATGCTATTTACTTCTCTTTCTGTGTTTTGTGGTGTTCTGTCAATAGTAATCCTTCCGCTGATCTCAAGTGGTCCTAACTGCCACTTGTCGTACGCTGTCCTAAATGTATCAGCGAACAAACCCTCATGCCTCTCACCTGATATAACTTCATCGGGCTCCTGTCTCGTGAAGGTGGGCGTAGTAGGCCTATCTGCTGTCCGTGACACTGTCCTAGGAGCTCTCCGTGAACCTGCAACACTCCTGTCATCGTCACGACGTGGTGACGGTCTCCTCGGAGTATCCAGTCTCTGAAGTGCAACTGCCAACTGCTGTAATACACCATTTGACCGCTGTTGACCTGCACGTAGATCTCTGAATGCATGCAAGACCTCTGCACTGTTTCGACCTCTGTTATCGTGAGGAATCTCTGTTCTAAGATTATCTGTTCTATCAGTCCTATCATTCCTGTCAGCCATGATTTCTGGCTGTCTGCTCAAACTGCGTTGCCTTTCAATCAAGGCACGTCTGCGTGTATAATACCTGTATGTGTCAAATTCCTCTGGCTGCATGTGATGGCTAAACCCTAAGGATGGCAGGATTTAGCTCTGATACCACTGTAGAAACCCTAGGTTTCCCCTATTTCTATCTCTGACTATTTTCTGAAGTTTTTTCTGAGTTTTGATGTTTTTGCTTGTTTTTTGAGGTTTTTGTGCAATAAGGGTAAATTGCGATTTTGAAGTAATAGCAAATAAATTCTTTAAAATTCATACAACTCTGTAAACAACAAACCCTAATGCAAATACTGGAACCAGACCATTTATTAATCTTCTGCAATGATTACAATAGAGATCTGACAGAATGTAACAAAGAAGAATATTATTTAAAAACCTGGTTTTTTTTCTCTTGCTGCAATAAATACTGGTAATGGTACGGCTACAAAGGTAGGTCACCTTTCCCTTGTGCCACAAAGGAGAATCCTCTGCTAATGAGATATGCGCCACTGGAGATGAAGTTTGTTTGCTGAGGATGAAGGCGTCTCTTACTCTGGGATAAGATAAGGCCCTTTCTTGAGTAGTACGGCCTACTGATCTACTGCCAGTGGTACGGCTGCAATAAATGCACCTCTCTCCCACCTTCTGATGATCCCAGATGATGCCAGGGTGTCAGGCGCCCAAACAGGTGAAGACCAACTTAAGGAAAAGATGGCGATTTATTTATTCTGAGAAATACGCCCCCTTTTGAAGAAGTACGGCCTGGTACAGTTTGTACGGCCAGAGTACAGCAACAGCAATAAATGATAATGTACGGTCTTCTTTGTGGTTTCCTGAATCTGGTAAAAAAATGGGCGCTTTCCTGAAGGAATTCGTTCAACTGAGTTCAACTCTGAAAACCCCTGAATGTATCAACTCTGTAATGCTCTGCAACTTCTTCTGAAATGAAGAAATTTCTCTGATGGCAATAAATCGGATGATATTTCACACCCTCTGAATCGCTCTCACTGGAGATGGCTCGTTCTCCAATGGATTTCGAGACTCAAACCCTACGGTTCTGTGCTCAGACAAAACTGCTCAATTTTCAATAAGTCAAATATGCATAATGGCTCAAATCCCAATGCAAAAACCTTTATTCTTCTCAAAAATGCGATTTCCTTAAAGATAGGGAATTTTAAATATTTGACTTTTAATTCTTTTATTATTTCAATAGTCTCAGCCAAAATATTTTATTATATTTTAATGATCAATTTTGGCCCCCTTCTGATGATGGCGCACCCCTCAAGAAGAATCACTTAAGTTATAATTTAATATTATAACTTTATATTATAATCATTAAATAATTAATATTTAATTAATACAATTAAATATTAATATTTCTCTTGTTACTCATCCGATGACTTTCGTCACGAGGTGACTAAACGGAAAATTAGAGCTGCCAATCTCATCTTGCTAAAATAGCAACTCGCAACTCTTCAAGAAGTCTCGATCGAGCCCAAACGAAGCCAATTGATCAACACTGCCTGTCTGAAGCTGAGCCAAGCTCCCAAACGACCCTCTAACCACTCTGTCAGCCTACGAGGGTCTCCTGATAGGCCAATCTTACGAACTCGATGCTCATCAAAAATGGGGACATGATTATCTTCTTTCTAGATTTAGTAATAAAGCTTGCTTGCTGAGCAAGCCCTAGATTGTGAAAGCAAGGAGATTTTAGGGTTCCCTACTCCTCTGCTTGTCTATAAATAAGAGCCTTTGTTCATTAGTTTCTTTAACCATGCTAGTGATAACAAAACGCTGAGCCTATTGTGCCTTCTATTTGTTATTCGAGTGTTGTTCAATTGTGTTGTGATAAGCAAATTGTTGAGCCTCTTTAGCCAACAAGGATTTAGTGTGATTGTTGTTTCTATTGTGTAAGAGCAAGATTGCAAGCCTCTTTAGCTGCAATTTCTTGTTCCAGGCATGTTAGAAGTGAATCTTGTTCCAGAAATTTGAGTAATAAAATCATGAGCCTCCTTTGCCTTGGTCCAAAATCTCAGATTTCCGTTATTTATGTTCTACTTTTATGATCTTGATTTCAACTTGCATTGAAGTGTGTAGATGTTTGTTGAGAGAGAGTTTATTGAAGTATTTTGTCAGAAATCTACCTCGTCCATTTCTATTTTCTCTTGCTCTGCTTATTACTTGAGAAGTTAGAAACGTCTTTAGTTTAAGTTAGTCGTAGTTGAAGTTCCCAAAACAGAAAATCTCAGCTGCGGCGTTTGTGTTTAATAAACCTTGTGCTCTAAGCTGATAAAAAAGATAGGCAACTTAGTTCTTAGTTTACTTTCTTTCAACACCATCAGCAAGAGGGAGCTTCCCCTCCTAATTTGAAGAGCAGTTTATCTATGCATAGCTGTCTATTTCAAATACGCATACCAGAGGTGCGAATTTAAACGCCAACACAACTATTAATTAGGTAATTAATATTCCATTTTTTACTTCATAATTTTTATTTTCTTTTTGGCCCCATCTCATAATAATAAATCAAATGTTTTTTTTCCAAAGTTATAACTTAAGGTACTTTTTGGACTTCATAAATTATTATTATATTATTCCTTTGCAAATCCTCCCTTGTGGAATAAAAATAGGCTTCTAGTCCTCCAATTTGATTTAGTTTGAAAAAGGGGACATTACATTCCCCCCTTCTCAAAATTGTTTCCCCTCAAGCAATTGCAAGTTGGGATACTCAAGAATCTCAACATTGTATCCAAGTGTTTCAAATGCTCTTCCCATTTTTGTTATACACCTAAGTGTCATCAATGAACACTAAAACAAACTTCCTTAATTGCTCCTTGAAAATATGGCTTGAAGGGCATAACCAAGAATTCAAAATGTCAATAATGACATTTGAAGGTTGTTTTGTGTACATATTCATCTCTTACTTTGTTTTGGTGATGACCAGATCTCAAGAAGATTTTTGAAAAATAAACTACTCCATGTAGTTCATCAATCAACTCATCGATCCTAGGTATCTGGTACATGTTAACAGTCTTCTTATTCAATGCTCAGTAGTCTATACACATTCTCACGGTACCATCTTTCTTTTTCACCAGTACTACCAAAGAGGCAAAGGGACTAGAACTAAGACATATGTGTTCCATCTCTAACAACTCCTTAATTGTTTTTTCTATTTCCTCTTTGAAAGCTCTTGGATGATGATATGGAGTAACCATGATAGAATTAGAATCTGTCTCAAGCTCTATGATGTGCTCATGCCTATCCATAACATGCAATCCATGGGGTAATTCATTGAACACTGTATCATGCCTATCCAAAATAGTGTGTATCTCAATAAGATAACATCTCTTACCATCGGGTGTGGATGTATCCTTCACAAAGTATTGAACTACCCACTCTACCGATACCTTACAAAAAGCTCTCTCCATCCTCTTGGTTGAAATCTTTGTAGGAGCACCATTGGCCATACACAAAGTACCTCTTTACCATCATGATGGAATTTCAACTCCATGGTTTTGTAATTTTGTGACATTTCCCCAAAAGAATGAAGCCATTGTACCCCTAACACTAGATTTGTTTCCCCTATACCAACTACATAGAAATCATCAATAATTTTGTGTGTACCAAGTGTAATGTCTAATCCTTTGACCCTCCTAGTGCATGGTATAGTACATCCATTTGCCACAATGACATTAAATCCCTAAAATTCTTTTGTGGGTAGCCTCCTCTATTTGACCAAACTCTCATCAATAAAATTATGAGTTGCCCCACTATCAATCAATATTGTCACCTTTTGTTCCTTTAGCATTCCATGAACTATGAATGAGTGGTACCTAGGTGCACGTAAAAGTGCATCTAAAGTGCTACTAGTAGTCTTCTCTCCCTTAGGTACTTTTGCCTTGTAATAACCACCCGTTTTTTTGTTTTGCTTGATAGAATATGAAAGAAAATAAGTGTTTGTTTTCATAACACATGCAATGTCAAGAGTACAAACATAGATAACATCATGGAATTATGTATGAAAACTTTGCTTAACACATGAGCATTAAATGTTACAATCAAGAGATATGATTCCAACTGAAACACAGAGCATAATATATTATTTCAGACCTGATTACAAGCAGATTTTGGGCCCTTGCAACGGCAGATCAGACTTTTCTTGAACACCAAGCTCCAAGAAATGGCATGGCTCCCTAGGAGGGGCGATTTGACTTTAAAAATCAGAACTTCATCAAACGCTACGAATGACCACTCAAAATGTGGTGCCCAGCTGTGAGGAATTCATAGGATCAACACTCAGAACAATGCACTTCGCACACTCAGAGTTATGAGCAATTTTGTACTTCTAGTTGCTTAGAAAATGTGCATTTCCAGAACTCAGAAAAAGTATATCAGACCTTTGAAAGTGAATCAAAACAGCTCCAAACACACTCCAAAAAGATGCAAATCATTTACCAAACCAAAACCTTCAATCCCATATCAAAATACTGAAAATATCTTCATTATAACTCCACCTAAATGACGAACAACCAAAACTCTGTGAAAGCAAAGGTGACCCCTGAGGTAGAATCACTCCAACCAACTAGGGTGGATCTCTCACCACCGAAACCAGCAACTAGAGATGAGGGTTTTCATCCTCAACCAGCAGAAAAAGGAAACCTAGAGACAATCCAGTAGTATCACATTATGTTGTCAAATCAAGATAACCAAATGAAGGCGGCCCAAAGTGCGAATATATAGAAGACGAGGAGGATTTAGGGCAACACATTTCAAATTCCAACTTTTCCCTCCAAGATGCTACACCCTCCTCATGAGGCCTTTTAATTTATTTTAATTTTCCCCTTATGCCTCCCTCCAATCTTGGCATCCACTTTTGGAGGCTAAAATAAAGCTTTTAAAAACAACTTGAAGTTACCTTTTTGCTAGGCATGAGTCAAGGGGGGTCTTTTATGAACACACCACCCCCACTTAAGTTATAAAGTAACTCTATAATAGAACTTAAGTGACAAATAATAAATATTAATTCAGTCACCCTTAGAACTCAACAAACCAACTGGAAATATTTCACCGAACTGCTGGAGAAACAGAGGCCACGACCAACTACTAAAAATAACACTTACTAAAAATAGTGTGTCCAAACACCAGACCGGCTCAATCTGAGATGCACTAAAACTTACTAAAAATAGCCACTGCTAAAAATAGTAACCCCTGCCAGAAAACTTCAAAAACCTCCACAAAGCTCGGCTCAGGGCCCGAGTCTCCTAACCATTATCCACTTAGCCTACGGGAACCCTGGAATAGGCTAATGGAAAGCTCATACTAATTAGGTGCAAGAAGGGGACATTACATGCCTCTACTTCTTTCTCTTCTATTACTGCCTACGCTTCTTCTACTTTCTCCTCATCCTCAGAAATTATTTGTATGTAATGCACCTATCCTTTTGGGTGACACCTATGTCCTAGTTCCCAAAGCTCTTTGTAAGAGAGGCAAAGTTTCTTCCTACGGAGTTTGTTTTTTGATTCCATTTCCTTAGTAGTTTTAGGCAATTCTTTATTTTGGTAACTTTTCTGAATGGTTTCTTTTGCTACCCAAAAGTAGAGGTTTTTGGTTATCCATAAGCATTTGACATTGGCTGTTCATAAGGAGCTGATTTTGATTGCCCATGGGGTGCTGATTTTTGTTGTCTTGTAGGCTGAAACCTCCCTCTAGGAGCTGAAGTTTTGAGATCCAAAGCCTTCTTAATAGCCTTCTGTAAAGAAGTAGGGTTGAAATTTTTTACTAAGCCTCTACGAGGCTCAGTTAAGCCTCCAATAAACAATACCACAAGCCTCCTTTCTGAAACATGAAGCAACATAATTGAATGTCTCTAAAAATCAGCCACATATGAATCAATTGTGTGTGTTTGTCTAAGTTGAGCTAATTCACGAATGTGAATTTCCGGATCAACTCTATCAAATCTCTCAATCAACCTGTTGATGAATTCAGCATAGGTATGTATATGACTGTGCCCTCGAGTGATCAACCCATGGTACCAGTGGCAAATTTGATGGCCTCATCCTCCATCATAGATCTCAATTATAAAAAAGTGTCCAATTTTTGTATCTAGGAGCGTGCAGTACACTTATTGGATCTGTCAAATGTAGGAAGTGTCAATTTCCCCAAAGCATGTTGAAGATCCTTTGGATTTGTTTGTTGCCTTATCTCAACTCTCTAACCACCTGTGTTTTTCTTCAAAACCATCAAATTCATGAGCGATATTGCCTCCCTAAGCTCAGTTGGCAGGAGTCTATACTCATAATTGGCTGCTATGTCATTTGCTATGGATGTTTGGGCCTCTAGTGTTAGTTTTATGTTGATGTTCGATGCAGCTTCAGTCGCATCTTCCAGCCACGCATATTCAAGATCAATTGAATGGTAGACTATGTCTATTTAATTGATAGAGACGAATTCTTGAAGAGACGCGATTATCTCCTTGGGCCGACCTCTTTGTGTAGAGGCGCGATTTGTTTATTCAAGCCGACATAATGATTAATGACGAGGTGCAAATAATAAAGAGTTATATTTGTTATTGAAGGCCGACCTTGAAGAAACACGATTTTATGGAGGAGGCACGACTTTTGTTTAGGCCGACATGTTTCTTGGAAAGACATGTCTCTTCCATTCGTGATGTATATATATTCAATGAAACTTTGTTATTTGGCATTCAATTCAGTTCAGTTCATTCATTACATATCAGTATATCATCTTTGGTGTGAATTCTATACACATTCTTTGGCGCGAATTCTGTACACATCCAGTGCGAATTTATTATTGCGAATATCATTCAAGAAGCGAATTATATAAGTCTGAATTCTGTCAAAGTGCGAACTTCTTCAAGTGCGAACTGTGAAGTATGATTTCAGTTAAGGACGATCTGTGAAGCGAATTCCTTCAAGAGCAGCAAGTACAGATTGCGAGTTGATCAAGAGCAGTCTGAGAATTCCTCTAAGGCCGAATCTGAATCTGAAGGAAAGTCAGTTTGTTTTTCTCTGTTCTTGCATCTTCACAGGTGCTGTATATTGACTTTGTGTTAGGCCTCATTGTAAAGAGAATTGTTGCCACTGTTATAAATATAAGAGAGATCTTTGTTGCTGGGTTTTTCTCCCTCAAGAGGAGGGTTTTCCCAGGGTATCTGCTGTGTTATTGTTTCTGTTTTTTGAATTATTTTCTGTGCACATAATCTGGTCATTAAAATTTACAAGTTTTAGGATCAGAATTTAGATAAGCAGAAATAGAACAATTTCAAACAATTTGACACAGCATATACCCTGGGAAAACCCTCCAACTTGAGGGAGAAAAACCCAGCAACAATATATCACTTATATATTGAATAATGAACAGCAATTCGCTTTACAATGACGCCAATCACAAGGCCGAACTAGCAGCACCACACTTGATGCAAAATCAAAAGAATAAGATTGAACTCCTTGAATAATAATGTCGATCTCCTTGAAGAATAATATCGATCTGCAATATTGAACTCCTGCTGTAGATAATTCGCACTTGACTTTAATGAATTAATTGAATGGTAATAGAAGAGAATGGCGCCTCCCTTATATACAATTCAATGTGGTGATAGCCAAACAACACGTCCCTTCATGAAAGAAAGGTCGGCCTCAAATGAGTGGATGACTTACACAAAAGGTGGTGAAATTTTAGATGAAGTCAGCCTCATTAATAAAATATAAGTTACAAATGTGAATGGAAGTGTCTTCATAAATCGGCTCCAATCAATAAATAGCCAACGGCTATATTTAATTTATTGCTTATTAATTAAATCACTGGAAGTATGAAGCCTGCGGCTATAACATCAACATCTAGCTCAATTACTTCTTCCCTATCAATGAAGTTGGGGTAGAATGGTCTTGCAGCAAAACCAACAATTGGCCTCTGAGTGTTTTGGTGAATGTTTGCCCCTGAT
>VDFB02378795.1:0-38928 GCA_007258455.2 Sequoia sempervirens
AACATAAATATTTGTAGGGCCTAAATTTGATGATATATCTTATTATCAAATAATTTTTATGTCATTATTGATTCAAAGTTGATGTATATATAATAACATAGATATCTATTTGGATAGGTTACATTTGCATCACATGACTTGTTCTTTATTAATTTGGTGGAGATGTGTGCACATGTTACTACATATCTTATTATTGAATCATATATGTGTGTGTGTATACATATATATGTAGATATATATACATATATATACATATATATACATATATATGTAGATATATATACATATATATGTAGATATATATACATATATATGTAGATATATATGTATGTATGTATGTATGTATGTATGTATGTATGTATGTATGTATGTATGTATAAACAATCTACAATAATTGTATAGTTGCATCTTTTGATAGAATATAATTATTCTATCATTTTGGGTCTCTCTTTTATTTTCATTGAAGCTTCTTGATCTATAGTGGTTATCTCCCTATCTAAATATTTTATCATATCAAAGCTTGTGGGATCGCTTCTTACTAGCTTTTTTGGAGATATAGGTTGTAAATCTTGTATTTTCTTGAAAAATAAATATACTCATTTCTTGTATGAAATGATCATGTAAGGAACTAGAAAACATTGAAAGATGTATCAAATTCTAAGGGAATGTTTTCCTTTGTGGCTTTTATTGTGCATGTATTTTAGAGCTTGATGAAGCAAACTCAATTTCACTATTAAGTCTAAAGCATCTAATATAGTGGATTTGTCTTTTGTTGTATTCAATCTATAAATTAGAGGTTGGATATATGGGAGTTTTTATTTGAAAGATGCATTCAATATCTAATAGGTTTCCATTATTTTGGAGCATTTTGAGTCAAATCCAACCCTACCATCACATCTAAAAATCCCAACATCTCATTGATCAAGTATCATTTCATTAAAATTAACTACATATTTATTGAGTCCGCATACCTACCTAAGTTACACTTATGGGGATATTGGTACATTATTTTATTTTTAAATATTTAGTTCATTTATTTTATTGTATATTATGCATGTAAGATTAAAAAACTTACTTAGGTAGGTATCTACTTAGGTGGGTTTTATTTGCATCACATGACTTATACTTTCCTAGTTTAGGGAAGATATTGTGCACACATTTGACTACATCTTATTTATCTCATAATTGGTTGTGAATTCGTACCTCTTGGTGGTGTATATCGTAAATGCTCACTTGTATCTCTTATATTTCCAATCTAGAATCATTATTATATATATGAATCATTTGATAGAATATAATTATTCTCTCATTTTGGGTGTCTTTTGTGCTTTCATTGAAGCTTCTTGATCTTGAGAGACTATCTTAAGGTTAATCTTACAAATTGAAACCTTTCCCATTAAGTTTACTTTAACTACTTAAATGATTAATTTTGAAGTTAATAATATAATTATATATATATATATATGAAAATGTTTTTTCCTTCATTTTAATTTAGTCGAGTTCAATAATAAAAACGCACAAAAGCATAAAAATTCACTTTGGTTAATTAAATGACAATTGAGATTGATAATTTGATAATTTATAATAGATATATTTGAAAGTACAATATATAGTTTTATTTTTGTAACTAAAGAATGTATGCAATCTAGAATAACATAAAAATATGAATATTGAGAGATTTGACAAGGATAATTAGACTAGTATTCACTTTAGAATCAAAAAATGATACTTTATGCAAGGATGAATTCAACAATTCAAGATTAGTTTGGTGATCAAGGATTAGTTTGTGTTCATAGATATTGCACTAGTAATCTTGTACTATGAGATCTATAGACTTTTTATTCACTTCACTAGTTTGGGACAAGTTTGATTATCTAATTTTAATTTTATTTATCATGGTATGACTAGAATTATGACAACTTGAATATTGAACAAATGTTGGAATGATCTGTGTTTTAAAGGTAAACAAAGACTCTTTGTATTAAATAGTATTCATCAAAGAAGGGACATCTAGTGATGTCAAAGTGGTTATTGACACCAAAGAGTTTGTTGTCTTTCATTTTGCTTAGTTATTAACTTAGACTTTTATCATGATGGAAGTTATCTTGGTCACGTCATTCCTTGTATTTGACTATATAAATGATATTTATAATGAAAGTTTGTATGCTAAGTGAAAAAATTATTTTGTGTTGTTCTATTTATATATTCTCACACACATGTATAAATATATATGTATGTATATAATTTTGTTCCTTTTTTAAGCTTCTATATTTATGTATCTAATAGAATATTAAAACATAAATATTATATAAGTAAATAAAAGTGTGTATATATTATTGGGGCATTATTGAAATGATGATATATTATACAATGTAAAGTGTTTATAATTTCTTTGTCAAAAGTAAGGATTTGTGTGATGCCTTAGCCTTAGGTCGTGGGCTATGGAAATTTTAAATCACTAAAAACTATTCATGGTGAGCTCAAAACGTAAGCTAACCTAAAATCTTCAAGCTGCTCATCATTCACCTATGATAGAGAGTTATCATTAGTCAATGTTATACAATTCAATTGTTAATCACCACTTTAATTGGTATAATATGTATTAATTGGCATTGAATTAGGAGTCTTTCAAGTTCCTAAGAGTCATTTTTTTTGTTATTGTCATTCATTCCGGGAATTTTTTGAATTTTACATGTAGATGATTTCTACCAATAAACCCTATGAAATATACGTGCTTTTATGGAGAGAAATATACTTATGGAGGTAAGAATATTCCACATCATTACTTTTTGTATTTATTTGAAAAAAAATTCAATAAATTGTAGAAAAATCCTTAGACTATGGTGTTAATTGGAGGTCATTATCAAGAGAAATCATAACGTCTCCTTGGGTCAAGAAGCTTGGTAGCATTTTGTATTTTCTTGAATCATTATTATTGCTACTAAGGGTTGCGTGCCATGTTTATATTCATGTTATTTGTTTGATTGCCAAAATTATTGCATTGTCATATTATTTAGTGACTTTGATCTCTTTTGTGTCAATATATGCTTAAAGCATGGCATGATATAAATCTTTACTATGGTATTTGCCTTGCATGGTGGTTTAATATGGTCACTTCATACCCAAATTTGGTGCTTTATTATGGTATGACTATGACATTTTTTATAGTTTGATGTTTATTTTCTCATTGATATTTAGCCATTATTTAGGTTAAAGGCTATAACATTATTTTAAGTCATTATTATTTTTGTGAATATAACTATTCAAGTCAAGCTATGTATTATTGAAGCATTTTTTTATGGCTATTATTGGGTTGAGAGTTAAGAGTTGTTTAAGTTATTGATATGGATATTATTAGGATAAGGGTTGTATTTTTATTTAACTATTATCATTATTTTATTAATACATTCAACATTTGGGCTAAGGGTTGTATTGTTACTAGGTTATTGACTATTCATAATCTTAAAAAATTGAAGGGTTTGTTAATCTTGAGTACTAGCTATTAAGCAATATTAATTGTAGGAATGATGTTTTAGATTGGAATATACATTATTATAAGGTTAATTTAAGTACATGAACCCTAAGGGTCATCCAAAAAATTCAAGTCTTTATAAGATCAAGCCCTAAGTCAAATAAGGACTTAAAAGTGAAAGTTTTAAGTAAAATCACTACCATGGTGGTCAGTATTAGACTAGTTAGTCTATATTACCAATAATTACTTGGACCGTACCCTATTCCCCTCTTATAAGAGAGGTTGGGCTAGTTCAACAACTCGTAATAGGGATTCTTTGATGACTAATATCCATCCCATGTGTTATCAACAAATGCTTAGAAGTTGTAAGTTAAATACTTAGCCAAATTCCTTTATAACCATATTTTCCAAATCAACTTGTGTTGTCCAAATGTCTTCAAGAATGCTTTCAATTTATGCTAAAATGGTCATTACAATGTTGACATCAATGACAACACTGGATCATACGATATTTGCACCCCATACTCATGTTGCCAAACAACATCATCAATGACAAACTTCCAACAATCTCCCCCTTTGTTATTGATGGCAACATGCATGTCAAAAACATTTTCCAAAGACTTGTCTCTCCCCTTTACACATATTTCTCCCAAAATGTCTTTCTCAATATCTTTCCAAGTGTTTCTCCAAACATGTTTTTCCCAATATCTCTCCCCCCTTGACATCAATGGCAAAGGTGTACGAAAAAAACTTGTATACTCCCCCTTAGATATGTATGTGAGCAAAAGTAACTTGAGGAGTGTGCAGACTCACCCTTAGGGAGTTAACCAAAAACTTCTATACCTTCCACATTTATGCAAAAAGAATTTAAAATTTTTGAAAATGCATAAGAGTGAAAATTGTCAACCTAAAGATGTTGACCCTTGAAGCTTCTACAAGATGACTTGCCAAGTAGATCTACCTTCTTCCCACTACTCCTTTGCTACTGCAAGTATTCTATGTTGTAACTCAAGCTTCACCAAGGTCTCATTTCCTTCTTCCAGAGTACAGAGGTTAAGATTTATCTCTGAAATGATATATGTACTAGAAAGGGCACTTGAGATAGGTATATGCTTTATTTTCACCAAGTCCATTAGCTTCTCGAATTGTCTAATTTGTTCTTCCTTCTGGCTCTGTAGAGTAAAGTATTCTTCATGCAAGGTCACTAGAGCAGTCCAGGTCTAATCATTTATATCTTGTATAGGATCATAAGTGTTTGATGCATAGCTTATTTGTGTCTCAATTATATTCATAGCATCATTTATGCTTTGTGTAACATCAGGCCACTTCATGCAATACAAAAATAGATTTCTTGCTTCCTCTTCACAAGCATGAACATCCTTCAAAATATCTTCCACTTTGTTGTGTGTAGATGCACACTTTTATGTGATGTCCAATAGCTTCTTTTCTACAATCCATGCTTCAATGTTTGTTTCAACTTGTTCTCTAAGTCTGGAGACATATCCCTTGAAGTTCTCAATTATCTCTTGTGTTATTTTTTCAGCTACATTGATCTCATGCTCATGTTGAGCATCATTCATCTACGTTTTATTTAGAGGTTGCATTGTTGCTAATTCCCTTTTTCCTTATGGCTTTCTACTTAACTCTCCTTATGGTTTTCTTCTCTTCTACCCTAATGGCATGAACTACTAGAGGACCGCCTGTGGATCTCCTCTTCTAACTAGATGTAATAATTGATCTCCTAGAGCTACCAGAGGCTTCTTCTATACTCATGCCATCTCTAGCTCTTTCTATAGCTTCCCTAGCAAAGTCCATTGAGATTTCAAACTCATTAGCCCATGATTTTTCCTCAGCATCAATCTATCTCTTTATTTGTAATTTCTTGAATTTTTGAGACACTTCCATTTTCTTCTCTCTAAAGCTTCCAAAAATTGGTCTAGTAGGATCCTTAGGACTATTCAGCAACACTTCAGCACAACCAGTAGCTACTTATGTCACCTCATAACCAAACTCTAGGACCCAAATAGTTTTGGGTTCAATTGCTTCCATCATGCAGTAATCAGTAGAGAACAAAAAGGTAATGGCATTCATGTATTTTCTTACCACATTTTTCAAAATTATCTCTCATATTCATTCTCCTTTGGAACATTGCAAAGAATGTTGTGAGGGCATCACCCTGAGCATCCAAATCCCCAAGATTTCTTATGTAGTTTCTTATTTGATAAGCAACAAGTTTTTCATTCAACCAATCAACCTTTCCAACTACCGGAACTTCCTTCATAAAGTAGAAAACCAAAAAAATTATCAATGTGTCATACCTAAATGTATGTTTTTTCTTCTTAATTTCTTTCAGGTTCTCCATTAGTTGTTGTCGGAGCAACTCACAAAGGTCATATTCACCATTATTTTCAACCATATCCACTGCCACATAAATTGTGGTGGTAGATACAAACTTATATCCATAAATCATATGTTCAATAACCATTGTTGTATACTACATTACTGGATTTCTGATAGGGTTTATTGCAATACCCATTTGCAACATTATGTATTTGTTCTTGGTGAACTTCCAGACTGGAATCAGTCCAATGGACCATAAACCAGTGATTTCTCTAATCACCTCTTTGGTAATCATGTGGGGACCATATATCTACATGAACTAATCATGGATTCTACTCAATGCCATTCTAATGCACTTCTTTTCATTGCTAAAGTTGGGAAACCAGTGTCACACATCCAATTTCTTCTCTATCAAGATATTGTATTATGGTTTCAAGGTGTAATCTTCTCTAACTAATTCATCTACCCATAGATGGAATAATTTTCTATAGGTGTGCTCTTCCACATTCCCATGAATATAAGCCCTAATATCTTCAGTAGGCACAACCCCAAGAGGTATGTGTGAAAATGCACCTAAGGGATCAACTTCTAAAATTTTGGCAAAGTATCTCTTAAATTTGGGTTGTGATCTTTGAGAAATATCTACAATTTTTGGTGCCGCCATTGTATTCAAATTTCCTTCTACTAATAATTCCAAAAAATTACAATGTGCAAAGATTGATAAATACATTTTTCTCTTGCTTAACGAAGTAGGGTTTTGGAATTCTACAACTTGGAGATGCTTCAGACCCTTCAAACTCACTTCTTGCTCCTCTACTCTTCTTCCAATACATTCAATGAAATGATTTTTTCTTGTCAAGCACAATTTTATCTCTCTGATTTGACCCATTTTAGCAATAAATTCTTTAGGCAAAAAGTTGATAAAATTCAAAACCTTGTATGCACAGTCAACTTTCTAGGCTCCACAAATTGTCGTATTAGAATATTTTCTTCCGTAATTCCCTTTCTTAGATTAAGAATTTCATTCTTCATCACATACTTTCATGCTATATCTCAAGCACCTCTTTTCTGATAGGGGACATAAGATTTTCATTAAATCTCCCTCTAAGCCATAGCTCTGGGCTTAGTTATCGAAGAAAACATCTACACCAAAGGGTGGTATAGATTCTCCCTTATCCTCAGTCTCTTCTTTCTTTCTCCATATCTTTTCCATTTCCCTCTTTGCTTCATCTGGATCAATCCTCTTAACTAGTTCATTCTTCTTCATCAGATCACTCTTCCTTGTGTTTTTTTATTTTTGAAAAATTTAGCAATGTGTCTAGGCCTTTTGCAATTGTTGCATATGATATTCCTTTGAGCATTACTTATTTCATTCATTCTAGATTTGCATTGATTATCCTTATGTCCAAATCCATAGCATGTATATCAATAACCTTTGAAATATTGAATCATTCTACCACTGTTATGTGCATTCATCATTTGACTTTTGCATTCACTTGCTCTATGTCCAAATTTCTTACATGTAAAGCATTGACTAGTAAAGGATGAAATATCCTGATTCATTTTGATTCTACATTCCATTGGGGTGATCCCACAATAGTGGTTTACAATTTTTGGCCAAACTAGACACTAAAATTATTATTTTTAACTAAATCTTCACATTCGGGCACCTATAACGGTTAAACCATGAGGAATTTGAAGATGATGCAAACTAGAGTCTTGTCACATTTTGTCTGTAAATTCTAAAAATATTTTTTTTCAAAATTTTTGGAATCAAATTGCACTTCTTTTTCCATCTCCTACAAAACTAGTTTTTTTCATAAAAGAGCAATTTTAAAAAGTGACACACACCGTATAACGCATAACTTTTTTTCCATGAAGGATAAAATTCTAATTCTTTCAAATTTAGATTTATAACTCCAATATCTAGTGCTTCCACTTGGTTAGATAGTTTTTTATTGAATATTTTTTCTTTAATCAAGTTTTGAAGTCAAACCAATTACAATTCAAACATAGCACGACCATATAACGTGTAACTTTTTTGTATATATCGAAATTCAATTTTTTTTTTATTGAATCAAGGACTTCAATATCTGGTGCACTCATATTTTTCAAAAAAAAATTGATAATCTGCTATTTTTCCACATGTGCAGAACAAAGACCTTCATTTTCGATGAAAAACCTAGATGTTTAATAAAACTATAAAAAAAACACATAATAAAACCAAAACATATTAAAATTATATTCGTTGGATAACTTTCGAGGACTACGATTCGGTTGGGTTTTGAAGACTCCTCATTTCATCCTCAACTTAGAGCTCGAAATGTAAAATTTAAGTTTTTTTTTTGTGAGAGAATGAGGAATAGAAATTGTACAAACCCCTAAGGGTTGAGCAAACCCCTTCAAATGCATTTTCTTTTATTTTTAAGGTGAAATATGGGCCCAAATTAATGGTTAATTCGAACCTATCAACCCTTTTGGTTCCGATTGTAGGTTCATTGGGCCTAAACCATTTTCCATGGGGTTATTTTTTCTCAGTTTTCCTTCCTCCTTCAAATTGTAAACCACTATTGTGGCTTCACCCATTGCCTTATGTCCAATTTTTTTGCAAAAGTAACAAATACCATTAAAATATGGGTACCCTTGAGCATTTGGTTGTCTGATAGGGGGTCTTCTAGCATTGTTTCTTTGATTCTAAAAATTTCCATTATTCTTCTTGCCAACTTTCTTTGGTTCACTGATCTTATTTGCATTAGATGTTTGATCTTCTTTTGAGCTTTCTTCTTTTTCAAGTCCTAAGCACCTTTATCTTTAAATGCTTTTTGTCCTACAATCAACTCATCGAGCATTATAAAACTTGTTCTGAATTTTTCCTCATGAATTCTTGCTTTTTCCAGATTTGATCTCAGATTTATCACTTCTTGTTCAAGTCTCATGCATTCATTAGATTTTATTTCTACCATTATATTCAGACATTCCTCAATTCTTTTCTTTTCTTCCACTTGCGCTTTCATTCTAGTGATGTTCTCATTTTCTTGTTTCAATTGTTTATTAACTTCCTTATGCCTTTCTCTGAATTTCTTGATCTACTCTCAATTTTTTGATACATTCATTTTCCTCTTTAATGTTCTCCTTCAAATATTTGTTTTCATCTTCAAATCTGTTAAGATCTTCAAGGGAAACTTTGATTTCTCCATTTTTGTCTAACATGCAATTTTCTTTTGTGTATTCAATAGATGAATCTAAATAGGATACTTTCTATCAGCCATGTGCTCAAACTCCAAGATCTTCCCAAAGCGGCCAAGCTCCTTCCAAGTATCCAAGCTCTAATACCAATTGTTGAACACCCAAAATACTGAGAGGGGGGTGAATTAGTATTCTTTAAACCAATTAAAAATAAGCCATCCAATTATCAAAATAAATATAAATACAATGATGAATGAAAACATCAAGACATCCACAAAATCATATGACACATGAACACTAGATTTTTATCTGGAAAACCCAAAAAGAGAAAAAACACGATGAGGGTGAGCTCACAATATATTATATCCAGATATTGTATATTATAGAAAGGCTCATTGCCAGGTGGACTCACTGTCCAAGTGAACTCACTTCCCACAAAAATTAAGAAAGATAGAATGAAGGGGTGGCTATACAACCTATTTGAATGGATATAATAGAATCTATCATACACTGGATTACAATTCCAATGAAGTACAGAATAATCTTCACACAGATTTGAAACAATATTCTACTATGCTCACAATCTGTTCAACTCTAATTACATTTGCATCACACACATGTAGGTGAAGCACCATACATGTCATATGTCTCTCATTACTCACATACAATCTACTCTCTCTATCATACAAATCTCATCATCATCAACCTCATTCTCTCCATTACTCAAAGTCCAAAGTTAATCTCCTATATATATCCATGTCAAGTGTAATTTCAATTAGGTCTGCCTAATTAGAAGTAACAGACAAAATTAAACATGCCATCCTCAAAAAAATTTATCCATAACTCGCATCATAATTCAAAATTCAATTCACCTTAAGATAGGTTAGGATGGACCTAATATAGATCCCACATAAGATAAAGTTACTTTATTTTCCTCTACAAAACATCAAACATGTTAGGTCAGCCCAAAAATAAACTAAGCACAAAACCTTCATATGTTCATACAATTTGCCATACGTTTGCCTTCAAAACTCGATCTTCCTTTGAATTCCCACTCAACCGACAAATAAAAACTTATCCTCATCATCGTAGAACAAAATAATTATATGTAAAGAAATGCTAAATATCCCACACTGATACAGTGTACAAAGAATGACTAGTTCACATACAAAGTTGAACTTTTTCATTCATATCTTTCAGAATACTTCACAAAATGTCACCAAACCTTGAATGTAGATGCACCTGATGATCTCAAAACTAGAGTTAGAATTGCAGAGGGTTATATACCAACTTGTGGTGGAGTGCAGACCCAAAAATTGACGCACTGAACCACAACACTATTAGAAGAAATACTTAGCCAAATTCCTGTATAATCATATTTTTTGGATCAACTTGTTATGTCCAAATGTCTTCAAGAATGCTTCCAATTTATGCTAAAATGATAACTACAATGTTGACATCAATGAGAACACTGGATCATACAATATATATGCACATCATGCTCATGTTTTCAAACAACATCATCAATGACAAACTTCCAACAGTTTTTAGCATGAAAATTTATGTGAAACCTTGAGAATTTAATTGATCTAAAAAATCATCTAATTAGTGTAATTACGTGAAATGGGGTCTAGGCTAAACACCCTAACCTAAATCAATTAGTGTAGTCACGGATGGAGGGTTTAGAAAGAACAATCCAAACTGTGCAGCTTAGAGTCAACACAGCAAAAATAAAACAAGTATTTTACAAATGTGATTTTTTATTGAATTGGAAATATTACATGCAATATATGCCTCATAGGTGAATAACTAGGGTGCATAGGCCTTCCACAAGGGCTTCCAACATTACAACTGGCCAAGGCATTCCCCGAAGGGTTGATGCAAAAATGTATCTATCTACCTATCACCAACTAAATGAATAACTAATGAATAAATATCAATGAATGATTACAATGAATTAAAAATTCTCTTAAATATGATTCTCCAACTCCAACAAAGGTCTGCGTTGGCCACAAGGGTTTACAAACTCAATGAATGATCACACATGAATTTCAGCCTTAAAACATGAAAATATAATCCTTCGCAAAATGAAATGACTTGCAAATCTCCAAGATAGATCCCACTAGACCCAAAATGCTTATATGATGTCCCATTAAGCTCTGCATGTTCTGGAATAGATCTGTACTAAGAAATATGGATCAGGTCAGCCCAAAATGCTTTGATGGTGAATTACAGTGAAATTTTGAGAGATACCTTTTGGTAGAAAAATGCAAATGATCTGAAATTTGTATATGTCATAGATGACTTCATGTGGATGTTATATCCTACTCCAAGAGCTGAGAAATGATAATGTGATGAAATGTGAAATGAAATACTAGAATTTCTATTGAATGAAATACAAGAAAAGAAATTTTTTTGGCTGATACAGGATTTCTTTACAATCAGGGATGCTCTTGCATCATCAATCATTTCACCTTAAACATTGAGGGATATAAAATTAACCAAGAGACCTATGTTGTTGATTTATTCAAGGAAGAGCTAAATAATTTGGTTAGGGTTTTTATCCCTTTTCGTGTTGTGGCATGTAATGATTGATGATGAGATGTATTTAACTAGGTGAATTAGGATTAAATTGAATAATTATGGTAGAATATGTAAACTATAGAATAGAAAGACAAAAATAAAAGATATATCTAGAGAGTGTCAATAAGGAGGAACTTAGTATTAAAATCTAGAGTTGAACTAGCATGACATGGGTGTTGGAAACTCTATTCCAAAAGAGATAAATTGTACGGTTTTAGATCCTACACAAGTGTATGAGTGTTTGAAGGTCTCTAACAATCAAGATCAAGTTTCAAAGTCTGATAACTGTGAATAATCAGCTTGCCCTAGTTTGTTGAGAAGTAGTGCATGAATACATGAACTATAGTTTTGAAGCCTTGATATCTCAAATCCGCTTCAATCAACTTCAAACTTGTAAACTATAAAATAGACTAAGGGAGAAGGCATGTGCCATATAGGGACTTACCTTGGTAAAACCCCATTTTGGTGTTTCCACCTCCACAATGACTATGATGATTGAAAATAAAGAGTGTGTGCTCTTGGGGGAGAAAATGAAAAATAATAAATGTGAATGATAATAAACACAAATGAAACTTACCACTTAGATTTGAAATTCATGTTCGACTAAAGTCACTTTTCTCATCACACACAAGGAGAAATAGGAGGATGCTTGGAGATCTTGCAAGAATTACGACACATAATGATAATAAACATAAACAATAAACATCTTATAATTCATGAACATGAATTTTTTTATTGTGTTCGAAATTGTAATCTTAATTTGTAATTATCCCTATAATATTTTACTCTTTTTTTCTTGATATTTCCTTAATTTCTTATAGGTTTTTAGAGAGATTAATTTACTAGAGTTGTACAATTTCATTAGAGTTAAAAAGGAGGGAAGAACTTATATTCATATGAATGTAAACACATTTCGCATTAACCATTAATGTAGGTCAGCAAAGGAATTTGAATTCTTAAACATATTGAGGCCAACAATAAGATCTAAAACTTAGGGCTTGATTAGATGGGACATGGGAACTGGATACCCTAGCCTAGGAATTTTTAGCTTTTCCAAAGCTCAATAAATAAGGAATTTTTTATTTTTTTTTAAACAAAAACTAAATAGGTACCTTAGAAGCATCTTTAGGCACATACTCTGAAGAGGGTATCAAACCTAGTGTGAAATTGTCAAGGGTGACAATTTATGACACTAAATTTAGCCCCCAATTTAGTGAGTGTATTCAAACTTATGTTCATATTAATATTGAAATATGGAGAAGCCAAAGAGTCCTTAGTAAAAACTAAAAGAGGTAAGATAACACTAAGCTGAGAGATGTGATAGCCCTAGACTTAGGATCTTACCAAACTATAATTTTAAGATAAAGGACACACACACATATAATACATGATGTAGAAAAACATATAGTAAACAAAACATGCATGAATAATTCAAGAAGAATACACGAAACAAACATAAAGAAAAATTTAAGCATACATGGAGAACCAAAATCATACAACAATAATGTTAGTACACACTTTCTAATTAAGCCACTCTTCAAATCAAAAAGGTAAGGAGACCTCGATATGAAATATTGTCTCAATACCAAGAATCATCCCTCAAATGCAACAAATCAAAGGAATTATAAAGAGGAGAGAAGAAGATAATGAGTTGACTAATTGCTACAAAGGAAGAATGCATACACATAAACAAGGAGAAATCAATATAGAAAAAAGGAGGGTAAATGATGCAAACACTAGCTTTCTCTATTGCTAGGAGTTATGCACATTATAAATCCCCCATGAATCATAGGATAGCAAGTTGTGTTATGATAGGTGGCCATAAATGTGATAAATAAAGCACACAAACTAGCAATTTATATTATGATAGGTGACCATAAATGTGATAAACAAAGCATACAGGCTAGCAAGTTGTAGTATGCTAGGTGGCTTATAAAGTATACAAATTAATTGGCTAGCAAGCTACAATATGCTAGGTGACCATGTATTTTAAACACATAAGGGAGTGCTTAAATAGGAAATGTCCCAACGGAAAAAAAACATGTCTTAGGGAATGCATAAATGAATAGCATCTCAAGGGATGAAGATCATGCCTCAAGGAGTATATAAATAAATGTATCAAGGAACGATTTGATAATCACACCTTAGAGAGTGTAAGAAAATTTACAATGCAAAAATAGAGAAAAATAATAAGCACAATATTAACACAGTATTTACTTGGAAAACCTATCAAGATTATACCAGGAAAAACCATAGGCAAATATATTTCATATTTTGTTTCTTAGGAAATTCACAATTACAACAATCTCCTGAAAAGTTATAGAAACGTAACTTCAACAGAGTATAAGAAATTTGAGTTTGGAGTCCTTGTTGAACACAACTTTTTAAAAATAGAAAGTGTGACTCATAATACTACATGTCGAACATTTGGAAAAATAGTGAAAAATTGAGAGTCCCAAAAAAAAATTCTAGTTTCACCAGAAATGCCTTTAGCATGCAGGGGGGCTACAACAGCCCCTTGGGACCCCCTTTCACTACAACCTTTGGTTGTATAGTAGGCCTTCAGTTGTGTCGGGCATGTACCATTAATACTAGATATTAATGTCAACTATTTGTCACTGTTGGAATAACAATAAAATTGATTTCATATTACAACAGAGAGAACATAAATAAAAAATGTATCAGGGATGAAAATCATGCCTCAAAGAGTGCATAAATAGATTGGTGATTTTCCCCCACCTTAAAGTAATTTCTAATGCCAGTCGAGAGCAATTTCCTTTAAGGTAGAAAGAGTGATCTATGTAAAAATAGGTAGGAGAAATTATTGGAAGCCATATGCCAAATGATATGTTTCAAAAATCTATCTTGTGATTAAGAGTTTCCCCCTAGGGTAAACAAGTCACAAAAATGAAACATATAATAATAAATTATTCAATATCACATGAGGGATCCAAGGATTAGGGGTTAGTAATATGCATCAGCATGATCAATTGAATTGACATCATTCCTCAAATATTGTGGAATTATGAGTACAAGGGAAGAAGAGCACATGTAAACGAAATAATTTTTTTTGGTCAACATGGAAGAGACTTAAATGTCTCAACATTTTGCATCATCCCCAAAAGGAGTAAAAAGTGTGTTTATAATAAATGGAATAATCAAGATACATGTAGAGGAATGTCACAACAAATTTGTTCCCTTTGTATGCTTGTGCTAACAAGTTCATCAAGGGTAATCCAAAGAGAATTAACAAACAAAATACACACCAAGCAGTAAATTATAAGGGGGTAAAATTACATGCAAGCATAACACAAATTCAAATGGAGTACCACAAATGTGATTTTTTCTATAGCGGATCATCCACATCCAACCTTGTTCATCATATATAGATGGTGGACAACATGTGAAAGTCACAACAAAAATTGTAGTACAAGAAGTGTCTAGTTTGACATGTGGTGGATTGCTCACTATAGAAGGATCATCATGCATGGCACCAAAAGCTAAGTTCATAAATTTTGCAAAAATAAGAGATAATTATTTATGATTTTCTAATGGGTCATCCATGTTCTCATCCAACTTAGTGTCAAAATAGAACACAATGAGTAATGTGGTAGTGTTACCAGCATGATTGCAAACAGTATCATTCATTGGAGGAGGAAATTAGAGAGGAGAAATAGAAGAATCTTTTGGAATCGACGATGGTGAATTTTTTTCTCATTAGCTTGGTTGAGAAAGATAAAGCTCAAATTCATTTTTTTGTGCAAATGATGAAGCAAAGTCGGGTGATGGTGAAGATGGATGAGGGAGATAAACCTCATCAAAATTTGGATGCATAGGAGAAGGATCACTAGGTGAAGATTCAACACCTTCAACAAACTAGTGAGTCATAGCATGATGTCATCTCTTGCATTCTTTCACATTTTTATTTCATCGTGTATGAGTTTGAGCTTGTGTAGGGGAAGCTATATTTTTCCTAAAATTGGTTTTTTTTCTTCCGTTTGAAGAGGAATGGAAGGAACCTCTGAAGGTTGAGAGATAATGGGAAGAGGATTTCACATAGTGCACTACTTTCCTTTAAAAGCTGAAGAGACAGGAGAAACAACATAGATTCTTGAAGTGCAAGAAAGTATAGACTATGTTAGACATTTGCCTCATGGTCCTAGGTAGGATGGCATATCTGGAACCTAAGAATAGATACTAGATGCTTGGGGTCGAGGAAGGATACTCAGTCTAGGTTGTGATTCTATCACTACTTGTGGAATAGGAGGAACAATGATTATAGCCATGGGAGATTGAGGAACCTTAAGGGGAACAACCGAAATGGTAGATGAGGTGTTTTTAATAGATAGTTGAAAAATACGAATAGCTTTAAATTTTTGATAAGATAGAAAGAGAAAATTATCATGGGGTTGAATGGGTTGGGATGACTATGACCAACATTAGTCAAGGGAAAAGTTCTCACAAAGATGCAAGGGCTTAAACCCACTAAGATGTATATTATGTACTTGTCCTTGAAATGGAAACTTAAGGAATTTATAGATGACGAAGGGGACCTCACTCTTGTAAGTAATCCATGGATGACCTAACTTCACATGAAATTGATCTGAGGTAGGAATTATGGTAAAGGGTACATCCAATAATTTTGGTTTGATTTGGACACGAAGGGTTAAGGTACCAATTATAGGACAGGTGAAACCCTCATGCACTATGTATAAGAGTAAAATTGCACCCTTGCAATTTTTCTTACGTTCTTGCATCCACTTTAGTGTCCACTCCCTTAGCATCTTCAGTAGGCTCATTTTAGCCCCTACATCAGCCTTTCTCCCTCTTAGGATGCTCTAGCACCCCTTTTCAGCAGCTACCCTTCATGCATCAGCTTTACCTTGAATCATGTGCTTTCCCATTCATGTCATTTCGTAGCGTAACGTGTTTGGACACTAGCACGCCGCGCGGACATCAACGTGTCATGCTAGCATCCTACGATGTGTCAACCCTCAGACAACCATTTTTTAGCATGTTTCCCAATTGTCAGCTAAGTTTTTTGGTGGAAACAGCTTGGGATTCTCTATAACCACTCGGGAAGCTTCTTTTCTTCCTTTTTAATCCATTCTTTCCATCCATTTTGGGATCTTCTAATTTTCTTCCAAGTCTTGCTGCCACTTCTAGCTTTTAGCCTCACTCCATCACTTGCTTACATAGCTTCATACAACTTGTTGTAGCAGCTTCAAGCTCTCTCAAGCTCTCTTTACAACACTCTTATAGCTTCATCTCCTTCATTTCATGCTTGTGAGCATCTTGGGATTCCATATCCCCTACTATTCACATACTTACTTAGTGATATGGGTTCTCCTCCTCGAGCGGGGTTTTCTTTTATCACCTCTTTTGTGATATGGGTTCTCCTCCTCAAGCGGGGTTTTCTTTTATCACATGCTTATTTGGTGGTGTGGGTTCTACTCGTGAGCGGGTGTTGCTTTCACCACACACTTTATTCATCACACTCTTTTTCTCTATCTTATTGGCTATCCATGGAGGTGGGAACACCAAAATAGGGGTTTGACTGAGGCAAACCCCTATACAGCTCCAACCATTTCTCTCTCTCTCTTGTGTGTAGGTATTGAAGACATTCATGAGCTGGAAGCGTCATCACTCGCACGGTTGTAAGTATTCCCTTCCTTTATTCTCCTTATCCCTATCATTTATTCTTTTCTTTATCTCAATTCCATCACTTTTTATTATTCTCTTGTATTCTATGGTTTTTATCATTCAACGTAGAAGTGGTCATTTAGGCATTTTCTAAGATAAACTCGCTTTCTAGTCTGTACGAGACACCAGCGTGCCTCTGGGACACCAACTCGCTGTGCTATCGTCTGTATTCTGCACTGACGTCCTGTGAGTGAAAGCTTGTCAGTTTGTCCAGAGAATCTTTGTGACCTGCTCTTTCGATTTTCTGAAACCTTCGTTGTTGTTCCTGAGGTAGATTAGGGTAGTTTTCCCCTTGAGGATCTCTGAATGAAGAGAACTCGTGAGTAGCGAATCCCCCTCTTCTACATTTTGGTGAACCCGACGTGAAGAACAATGTTCTTCGAAAAACTAGGAATCTATTTACCCCTACTTGGCGGGGTCATAACTTTTGACTCAATGCTCGGAATTCAAAACCGTTTGCACCATTGGAAAGGTCTCCTAGAGAAATTGTTCAGTCCCTAAAATACTAGTGCCTTCAATAGTCAAATTTTAGGGACCAACGCAAGTTTCGACCTCAAATTTTGCTCTGAAGACCTCCAGAAATGCGAATTACTAGAACATAGAAAATACCAAAAAAATTATAATGGATTTAATATCTTCTTTTATTAGTTCAGTATCTAATCTTGTTCAAAATGTTAATGATATTACATTTAATGCATGTGATGGTGACTCGGATTTTCCCATGTCACTTGGTGTCTTTGATCCTTCTCATGAAAGTCCTACTTCAGAGGATATTTTGTTGCAAGAAGATTAAATCATTGATACCTTTCTTAATATTACTTTACCTACTCTTCATTTCGATGCACTCCCTTTTAGGGATGATGCAATTGTGAATAATGAATCTCTTATTCCTTCCAATGCACTCTCTTCTAGAGATGTTGCATTTGTGAATGATGAATCTCATCTTTGTTCTGATGCACTCTCTTCTAGAGAGGTTGCATTAGCGAATGACGAACCTCCTTCCACATCTAATTCTCCCTAGATTGATGTTGAGAATGTTTCTTTGAATAATTATTCCACATTTGATCCTATTTGGATCGATGTTGAGAATATGTCTTCAAATAATTGTTCTACTAGTTGTGATGATTCAGTAAATGTAATCTATGTCTCTTCTGCCCCTCAAAGGCCTAAAAGACCAATCATTTGGGTATGTGTAGGATCATGATGGGCCAAAAAGTGGCAATATGATGGGTATGTGGCTGACGAATTTTTTTTTACCCAAAATTGATGAAATGAAAAGGGTTTTTAAAGGAGATTCTTAGCTTTCCACCAATATAAATTACATTTTACTTTGAATTTAATAAGTAATTATTATTCATTTTCTATTTGAATTATGACTAAAGTCTTGATTGATAAGTTGATTGAAAAACATCTATAGCTTTCAAACGGTATCACATTTTTTGAATCCAAAACATGTCACATTCTATGCTTCACATACTATAGGATTAAAAAAAGAAAAATTGAATTTCATGAAGTTTTGACCAAATTAAGGTGGTTAGACATACAAGTTTTTATATTTTTTAAAATTTGTAATAAAAATTCATAATTAATTATTTACTTGGAAAAAATTACAAAAAATATGCATCACATCGGGGACATGAGTCCTCTACTTATATCTAAAATATTATAAAAATATTATTATTTTATTGTGGTTAGGGTGGTCAGAAGGATGCCTACTTATTTTTTCCACGAAATTTAAGTACTCTTGCATTGAAATTTCAAATTTTCACCAAATAGATTTTTTTAAACAAACCTAGTAGTTTAGAAACTACATTCAATTTTCTACAAATTCTATTCTTACATATTTTTTAAATAATATGGATAACTTATTCAAATTTTTACGTCAACTTGCCTAACTCTAATTTTTTTGATTTTTTTGCCACTTAAGGGCCTATTTTTTTAATGATGATCCTGCACATACCCATTTATGTGACTCTAGCTAGTCCTCCTAAAAGGATTTGTTCTATCGATGGTATTATGTTTGATAGTGACTCTCCTGATATCTGTAAGGCTCCCTCTTATAGAGCGGTAGCCCATACTTATGAAGATAGTATGAATAAACAACCAAGTCTTGCTCAAGCTCCTAAACCTAGGACTAAAGCACCTAGTGATAACGATCTTGTCGAGAAACCTCGGGTTCCTCCGGAGAAGATCTCACTGTGGGACTTACTTCAATCTACTTTGGTTTATCAAGGTATGCTTCAGGAAGCCATGCAAAAGATCCTCTTGCCTTCTTCTGCTAGGCCGACAGATGCTAATGCATTGATGGTGTATATTTGTGCAGATTCGCCGAATATCATGTTCTATCTGCAAGAGCTCCCACCTCTGGAAGTACATAAGCAAGCGAATCCTCTAATTATTATAGTCAACATTAATAAAATTGGCATTAGATGTACTCTCGTTGATGTGGGTTCGACGCTCAACATATGTAGCATTGATCTATTGCGTAAGATTAATATAGACTCATCTTCCCTTAATGTTTCTTCTATTGTCATTCGTGGGTTCAATAATGTTGGACGACAAGCTCTAGGTACAATAGTATTACCTTTGTAGCTTGGACCCATTACCGTACCTACCCTTGTATATGTTATGTCAGAAAAAATACTATAAAAACTTCTTCTTGGTAGACCATGGATTCATGCTATGGGTGCAGTGCCATCTACCTTGCACAAATCTATCAATTTCATTTGCAATAATCGAGTAGTCATAGTTAAGGCTGACCCTGAGGCTACACACTTGTGTGAGATGGAAACTACTAGTCATACTTCAGTTGTTCCCACTCTTATTCCTTCAGTGTCTTCCAATGCATCGATGTTTACTCCTATGGTACCTATTACAAAGGATACTCTTGAGATAAATGTCCCTAAGGAAGATCCTTTTCAAGCTAGAAATCTCAAGACTACTCCTACCTCTTCTCAAAAGAATGCATGTCTTGGTGATGATTGGGGTTCTTTAGACTTTACAAATTCCTTCATCCAGGAATATAAAGTTGGACCGATCCACCTAGACCTTCTAATAACATCATCCACACCTGCTATTGAAGATGGTTACTCTTCTGTATTGTGGGATAACATGAACATAAATTGTAATGTTCTTGGTGTTGATCCTCCTTCTGAGGAGGATGATCACACTTATGTTAAGGAGGTTAACGTTGGTAGTCCTATCAAGAAGGTTGATGGTGATCTTGTAGAAGAGTGTGATCCCCCTTGCCGGAATAACAATCTCTATGGAGATCCTCCTCCTTCCATCTTTGTATCTTCTTCTTGTGAGAAGTCAAACCTTTCTCCACAAGAGAGAGGCTTGCTTCCTGCTCCTCACCCTTTATCTGAGCAAGAGCATATTTTGTTGTGGCTTCTAAAAACCTGCTTGATCACTCTTCCTTCTCCTACACACAAGAAACCTCATGAACATGACAAGCATTCCTTCTATGCATACCATTGAGCGCCTGGTCATTCCACTAGCGAATGTAAGGCCTTGAAAGATAAAATACAACATCTTTTTTATTCAGGTGCCATCAAACTCCCATTTGATTAATGCACCTACCTTTTCTTCACATGGCAAGTGATATCGAGGTTTACCTCTATCCTGTTCTGAGAATCTTATATGGTTCTCCTCCCCTATATGATGGGGGCAGTGATAACTCATTTCGGAGATGTGTGTCCTTCTTAAGGAACCCCTCTCTCTCTATACATATTTCAAATGAAGTGTCCCTTGAGTGGACCCCCTCTCCTTTTGAAGGGTTCCTGATGGACCTCTTCGGAAGCTTTTGTTTCAAATGAATTCTTTCTCATCTAGCTTGGGGGTAGCCTGGCTAGACCTCGCTTTTCAAATAGCACGTCCCTTGATTGGACCCCTCTTCTTTTGAAGGGTTCCCGAGGGACCCCTTTGAAAGCCTTCCAATTTATTGACAGTCTGTGTGGTTGTCTGCTTACTCGCCTGCACAACCACTTTTTGATATGTTCTATCTGCGGGTAGACGTGTCGCTGCTTTTCGACTCTGCAGAGTCTAATTCCTTTGGTTTCCTCCATGTGAGAGATCTTGGGGGTGGCTCCCTTGTAGGTCTGTAGGTTTGTAGGGCACTTTCTTAGGGTTTTCTTCATGTGAGAGTTCTTGAAGGATACCTTCCTTGTAGGTCTGTGGGTCTGTAAGGCACTTTCTTGGCTTCTTCCATGTCAGAGATCTTGGGGGATGCCTCCTTTCAGGTCTACGAGCCTGTGAAGTGCTTACACTTTTACTCGGTGATATAGGTTCTCCTCCTTGAGCGGGGTTTTATTTTATCACCTCTTTAGTGATACGGGTTTTCCTCCTTGAGCGAGGATTGCTTTTATCACTGTTACTTTGTGGTGCGGGTTCTACTCCTGAGCGGGTTTTTCTTTCACCATACGCTTTATCCATTTCAGTTACTCTATCTCTCTCTTCTCTTTTGTATATACCAGATCGAAGATCGTCATCTTCTTCATCCTGTGTATATACCCTTCCTCTCTTCATTTTTGAATTCTTCTATGTGTTATTCCTTAGTTTGGGGATGATGCACAGTACTGAGACAACCTTTTACATCAAGGTCTCTTTACTTTTTTGACTCAAATCCTTTAGCTTTTATGTTCTAACATTGTTGTCTAGTGTAGGTTTTTCTTGTCTAATGTATTGGTTTTGCAGGTCTTCAGCCTGGGAGCATGCTTTTGTGGTTCAAAGTGTTATCTTCTTCCTCTATAGTATCCTTTAGGCATATGATGTTATTTATGTTTAGTAGATTTCCTTTAGCGTGCATATTAATGTAGATTCTTATGCTCGCTAAAGTGGGGGAAAAATGTATAAGAGTAAAATTGCACCCTTGCAATTTCGCTTACGTTCTTGCATCCACTTTAGTGTCCACTCCCTTAGCATCTTGAGTAGGCTCATTTTAGCCCCTACATCAGCCTTTCTCACTCTTAGGATGCTCCAACACCCCTTTTCAGTAGCTACCCTTCGCGCATCAGCTTAACCTTAAACCATGTGCTTTCCTGTTCGTATCATTTTGTAGCGTAACGTGTTTGGACACTAGCGCGCCGCGTGAATGTTCGTGCATCGTGCGGACGTCCTATGATGTGTCAATGCTCAGAGAACTGTTTCTGAGCATGTTTCCCACTTGTCAGCTAAGTTTTTTGATGGAAACAGCTTGAGATTCTCTATAACCACCCGAGAAGCTTCTTTTCTTCCTTTTTAATCCATTCTTTCCATCCATTTTGGGATCTTCTAATTTTCTTCCAAGTCTTGCTGCCACTTCTAGCTTTTAGCCTCACTCCATAACTTGCTCACATAGCTTCATACAGCTTGTTGTAGCAGCTTCAAGCTCTCTCAAGCTCTCTTTACAACACTCTTGTAGCTTCATCTCCTTCATTTCATGCTTGTGAGTATCTTTGGATTCCATATCCCCTACTATTCGCATACTTACTTGGTGATACAGATTCTCCTCCTCGAGCAGGGTTTGCTTTTATCACACGCTTATTTGGTGGTGTAGGTTCTACTTTCGAGTGGGTTTTTATTTCACCACACGCTTTGTTCATCACACTCTTTTTCAATATCTTCTTGGTTGTTTGTGGAGGTAGGAACACCAAAATGGGGGTTTGATTGAGGCAAACCCCTATACAGCCCCAACAATTTCTCGCTCTCTCTCTTGTGTGTAGGTATTGAAGACATTCACAAGTTGGAAGCTTCATCACTCACATGATTGTAAGTATTCCCTTCCTTTATTCTCCTTATCCCTATCATTTATTCTTTACTTTATCTCAGTTCCATCACTTTCTATTATTCTCCTGTATTCTATGGTTTTTAGCATTCGGAGTAGAAGTGGTCATTTAGGCATTTTCTGAGATAAACTCGCTTTTTGGTCCGTACGAGATGCCAACACGCCTCTAGGATGCCAGCATGTTGCGCTGTCATTTGTATTCTATGCTGACGTCCTGTGACTAAAAGCTTTTCAATTTTTCCAGAGAATCTCTGTGACCTACTCTTTCAATTTTTTGAAACCTTCGTTGTTGTTCTCGAGGTAGATTAGGGTAGTTTGCCTCGTGAGGATCTCTGAATGAAGAGAACTCATGAGTAGCAAATCCCCCTCTTCTACACACTCTAATCAAGACTTTTAATTGCTTTTACTTGCTTTGGTACAAGTCATGAACATAAAGGAACTCTTCTATGATCACATTATTTAAACATATCATATCAATGAGTACTCCTCATGTGGGTTTGTCATTAATTTTAGCGGTAATGTAAAGAGGACCATCAAGTGTATGAATAGAGACATTGATATGAGTGAAGGTAATATGGAAAATGATTTTAGATTGTTCATTGTGAGGGTGAATATCTATCACGATGAATACATTGTCAAATAGTTTACTATCATGATTAGATGTTATGGAAGCGAGTATTGTGACATTGGGTGGCTATACAAGATTAGCAGAATGGCTAGGTAATGGGTTGGTATAGATTTGTAAGTTTTGATTAGGAGGTGCAGTGGATTTATTTCCTTTATCATTCACAACCACCACCTGGATGATACTAGAGTCAATAAGGTCTTGCATTTGGTTCTTAAGACACATGCATCGCTTAGTATCATGTCCCAGTGCTTGATGGTATTGAAAAAAGGACTTGGGGTTAAAAAAAGGAGGTAAAGGTTTAGTAGTGTCGACTCGATATGAATAGGAGGAAGTTGAATCAAGTTATTGTTAAGTAATTGTAGCATAATGGAATGAATTTATTTGGAAAGTTGTGAGAATTATCATTCCCTTGGTTTGATTGATAGGGGGTTGTAGTAGGTGTTGCAGCCACAACCTCTACTTGGATGTTATTGGAAGGAGAATTTATCTTGATGAAGTTTTTATAAATTTTTTTATTAAATGATTGATAATTAGAAATATGAGCAACCTCATATTGACCAACATGAGTTGATGAGGACAAACCTTCATATTGGCTAATTGATAATTGGTAATCATGAAGAGTCGTGCAGAGATATGAAATTCAAGGGTATCGCATCAACATAATCTTATCTTAAATGTGTGGCTATAAGTTTCCAATAAAACTCATTGTCCATCAACATCTGAAAGGGAATATGAGATTTGAGAGTAGAGGTCTTAGTAATACCCTATAAAATTAGTCACTTTCTCCTTGGCTCCTTTCTTGTAATGAACCAAATTAGTTAGTGTGACTTGGGATCCAATATTAGCTTGAAATTGTTGAAGAAATTGATTGAGTAATTGTGAAAAAGAGTGGATTAAATTATTAGGTAATGAAGAAAACTAATCCAAGGTAAAGGACTAGTAGTAGAACTAGGTGGATTGGAATAAGTGAATTGTAGAACATGTTAGGAAATGGATGGATTGGCATTTTGAAAATTAAATGGGAGGCTTGAAGAAGGTAGAACAAATTTATATTGATTTATAGTATTTCCACATGAAAGCCCCAAAATAATGTTAAAATTATTACTAAATAATGCAACAGGAGTCATAATGAAAGAAGTGAATGTTGGAGTAGGGCATGTGGTCATGGTATTTGACACTTGTGTTCCTATTTGATTTTGAGGAGATGCATTATTGAGAACTTTTGTGCAACTAGATAACATCATAATGTGTGAATCCACTACGTGAGCTAGGATGCATATTAGAACTTCCATGCCTTGTGAATCATTAATCAATTTAGGTTATCTAAAAGAGGGACAATTTCTCTTGCTAAATTTTTTGTACTCAAGAATGGTTTAAGACTAGCCAAGTCTTGGTCTATATTTTTTATTTATCTTCAGAAACATAAGCCATGAATTTATCCAACCTCAAGTACTCGTGAAGGGATCGTGCACCAAAATTCATTGGTAAAGTAAGAGTGGGAGAAAGATGTAAAGGTGATTGTGTTGTAATAGTTCCTTGAGTGTAAGAGTTAATAAACTCAAGGTCAACCTTGGAGCTATTTAAAGAACAAGAATCCATAATTCTATGACTCCGTCTCACATGAGTGCTTGATATAGAACACAAATTCGTGAAACTCATAGATCAAGTACAATTTTGAAGACACACAAATGTTCCTACTTAAAAGGAAAAGGTAGAAGAAAGTAGAAGAAAGTGATGACAAGATGGATATGTTGATGATATGTCAAAAGAAAGTGTTTTAGGTTTGTGTTTTCACAACTAACATGTAAGAGAACAAACATTCAAACTCTTGTCTTTCCAATGTAAACATACAAAATTTGCATATGAAAATAAGATATTCAATTAATCTAATTTCTTAATCAAGTAAATCAAATCTAATAATATGTGAATTTAAAATCAAAATTTCTACAAATGTAAGATATGTTAGGTTCAACAAAATGTAATTGAGTGAAATGGTATCTAGGATAAACACCCTAACCTAAATCAACCATTCCACCTTAAATATTGAGGGACACAAAATTAACCAAGAGACCTTGCATTGATGATTTCCTCAAGGGAGAGACAAAAAGGTGGTTAGGTTTTTGGTCCCTTTTTATGTTGTGGGATGTAACGATTGATGATGAGATGTATTGAACTAGGTGAATTAGGATCAAATTGACTAATTGTGATAGAATCTGTAAAATACAGAACATAAAGATAGAAATAAAAGAGAGAGTGTAGACAAGGAGGAACCTAGTATTTAAATCTAAAGTTGAACTAGAAGGATAGGGGCATTGGGAACTCTAGTCCAAAAGAGCTAAATTCTAGGGTTTCAAAGCCTATATAGGTGTACTAGAGTCTTAAGGTCTCTAACAATCAAGATCAAGTTTCAAAGTCATATATTGTGTGAATAATTAGCTTGCCCTAATTTTTTGATAAGTAGTGCATGAATATATGAACTAGGGTTTTGAACCCTTGAGATCTTAAATGCACTTCAATCAACTTCAAACTTGTAACCTACAAAATAGATAGAAGGAGAATGCTTGTGCCATATAGGGACTTGCCTTGGTAAAACTTAGTTTTGGTGTTTCCACCTCCACAACGAATATGATGATTGATGATAAAGAGTGTGTGCTCTCAAGGGAGAAAATTTGAAACAATAAATGTGAATGATAATGAACACAAATGAAACTTACCACTCAAATATGAATCCTTGTTGGACTAAAGTCACTTTTCTTATCACACACAAGGAGAAATAGGAGGTTGTTTGGAGATATTAAAAGTGTTAGTGCACATAATGATAATAAATATATAAACAATAAATATCTTGCAATGCATGAACATGAATTTTGTTGATGTGTTGCAGAGTATAATTGATTTTAATTAGGCCTTTGATCTTCTACTTATTCTTCTCTTGATATCACCTTAATTTCCTTTAAGTTTCTAGAGAGAGATAAGTTGTTAGAGTCATATTTAAATTTCATTATGATTTAAAAAGGAGGGAAGAACTTACATTTATATGAATCTAAACACATTTCACATTAACCGTTAAGGTAGACTGACAAAGGAATTTGAATTCTTAAATATGTTGAGGAAAATAATTAGATCTAAAATTTAGGGCCTGATTAGATGGGACTATGGTGTTGTCACCCTAGTTTAGACTTTTCTAGCTCTGTCAAAGCCTGATAAAAAAATCTTAATTAAAATTTATCAAAACGGTAACAAAATGGGTATTTCACAAGCATAATTAGGTACATGCACTGAAGAGGGTGCTAAACATAGTGTTAAATACAATCAAGGGTGATAATTTATGACACTACATTTAGGCTTATAAATAATGAATTATGGATGATTACAATGTATGATAATGAACCCTTATAAAAGGAAAAAGAAAAAATCGACCCTAGATGAAATTCTAGGTGATGATTAAATTATATCATGACAAGTGTCCTCATCTTGTGCTTTGAGACAAACAAGCACATAACCTAAAAATTAGAAAATAATTCTTCTAAGTTTATTTTAAGTGTAATAAAGTAAAAATAATACCTAATTAATTAATTAGTGATTTTATATTTAATCTAACATTCACCCTTAAGTACAATTGAGAGAGAAGCTAAAAATCTAATGATGAATGTATAGATGGATGCATGGATGGATCTTGGCTACAAGGCCTGATGAGGTACCCATGTACAAATAAATAAATCTCTTATAACCAAAGGAAAGGAGAAAGCCACATGAGAAAAAATCCTCTCCAAAAGAGAGAAAATGAAATAATTGTGTACTAGTGAAAGAAGGAAATGAGGACTTGATATGACTGCCCAAGGACTGCTTATGTCACATAAGTACAATGAATATACTCGCAATAGGAGAGATAAATTAAGAATATGAATCCCCCCATAAAGAAGTAGTTCATATGCCAATAATGAAACTATGAAGACAAAACATGATCCATTTCTTGTAGTATTATAAATTGTTGACCTTAACAATTTCACATTAGGTTTAGCTCTCTCTTATGTTTTTGGACCTAATTATGCTCATAATCTTCTCGTTCTATTATTATTTTCAAAAAATCAAGATATAATTGGAAATTAATAATAATTTACTTATTTAACGGTAAAAGAACACCAAAATAGGTTTATTCTAGGGCACCACCACCCTTGACTAGCCTATTTTGGCCCAATTTTGAATGTTTTTTGTCAAAAAATTTATGTTTGAAATTCCAATTGATTTTTCAACTTTTTGAAATTAATTTTGTGAGAAATCAAGAAATATGTATAAATATAAGTCTTTTCACCATTTGAACACCTAATAGAAAATTTGGAGCAAGAAAGCATCCTAAAAATTAGTCAAGAGTAGAATAAGCAACATTATTATAGCAATTTCATCAATCAAGTTTCATGTTAAAGAAATGCATCAAGTTTATGAGTAATATTGTTCATGTTTTATGATCATTTATTTTGTGAGGAAAAACACTTGCAAGACTTCCTATCAACAAGAAAATATTCCTTGCATGAGATGTGTGCCATGACTTCAGTCCATCAAGGAGATCAAATTTGAGTGGTAAGTTGCAAAACTTGTCATTTATCACTTTGTAATGTCATAAAATTGCACCCCTTGCAATTTCACATACATTCTTGCATCTACTTTAGTGTCCACTCCCTCAGCATTTGTGTAGGCTCATTTTAGCCCCTGCATTAGCCTTTTTCCCCTCTTAGGATGCTTGGGACCCCTTTTCAGCAGCTACCTTCGTGCATTAGCTTTGCATCAAACCTGGTGCTTTTCTCGTTCTCGTCGTTTTGTAGTGTGATATGTCTGGACACTAGCGCGTTGCGTGAACATCAATGTGTTGTGCTAGTGTCCTATAACATTTTGACATTCAAATGACCATTTCCGAGCATGTTTTCCACTTGTCAGCTACTTTTTTTTATGGTAACAGCTCAGGATGCCTTGTAATCGCTTGGGAAGCTTCTTTTCCCTCTTTAAAAGTACTCTTTTCAATATTTTTGTCCTTCTTAACTTCCATCTAGGATTTTCTCCCATCTTCCTCTAGCTATATTGCTTGCACAACTCTCTACAACTTGCTACAACAACACTTCCAAGCTCTCTCAGTAACAACTTCAAGCACTCTTAAGCTCTTATAGCATTCTTTGTAGCTCACTTGGCTCGCACGACCATCTCTTTTTTCCTTGCTCTCTTTGGCTTCCTTAAGCCTCGTAGTTGACATATCCCTTGCCTTGTGCTTGCGAGCATCTTGGGATTTCATACATCCCCTAACTATTGCATCTATATTTTGTGATACAAGTTCTCCTCCTCAAGTATGGATTGCTTTTATCACTTATATTTTGTGATATGGATTTTCCTCCTCGAGCGGGGACTACTTTTATCACTCTTGCATTCATTTCATTTCTATCTATTATCTTTCTCTATCCATTTGGTTGTTCGTGGAGGTGGGAACATCAAAATGGGGGTTTGACTGAGGAAAACCCCTATACAGCCCCATCTCCAGAACTTACGCATGCAGGTATTAAAGACATTCATTTGTTGGAGGCTTCATTGCTTGGGTTGTTGTGAGAAGTTTCTATCTCTTCTCTTCAATTCTATCATTTACTTTACTTTATTTCAATGTTATCGTATTTTGTTATTTTCTTGTACTCTAGAAGTTCTCAGTAATTAGATTGCTAGTAGTCACTTTGTTATTTTCTGTGACATTCTCAATTTTTGGTTTGTACGAGACGCCAATGCACCTCTGAGACACCAGCGTGTTGCGCTGTCATCCATATTCTGCACTGCTATCCTTTGGTCAAGAGCCTGTGAGTCTATCCAGAAAACCTTTGTGACCTACTCTTTTCGATTCTAGAACTCTCATGTTGCTACTTGAGGTAGTTTAGGGAATTTTTTCCCTTGGGAATCTCTTGAGAATAAAGAGAATCATGAGTAGTGAATCCCCCTACTCTACATTTTGGTGAACCCGACATGAGCCATACTATTTTTCAAAAAAACTAGGAATTTATTTATCCCAACTTGGTGGGGTCATAACTTTTGACTCGGTGCTCGGAATTCAGAACCATTTGCACTGTTGGAAAGGTCTCCAAGAGGACTAATTTAGTCCCTAAAATATTGTTCCTTCGGAAACCAAATTTTAGGGACCAACGCAAGTTTCAACCCCAAATTTTGCTCTGAAAACCTCCGAAAATGCAAATTACTAGAACCTAGAAATATTGAAAAAATCTAAAAATCTGGATTTTCAATTTTTCTTAGTTATGTCACTCCTAGATTGCTCCAAATTAGTTGGCTTGTTTATTCATTGTTTATTATATTTAGCTTACTATTTTCAAGATGAATTTAATATCTTCTTTTATGAGTTCAGTATCTAATTATATTCAAAATGTTAATGATGTTCCATTTCATGCATGTGATAGTGACTTGGCTTTGCCCATGTCACTTTGTATCTTTGATCCTTCTCATGAGATTCCTCTTGCTTTGAAGGATATCTTGTTCTAAGAAGATGAAATCATTGATACCTTTCTTAATATTACTCTACCTTCTCTTCATTCCAATGCACTCTCTTCTAGAGATGGTGCATTAGTGAGTGATGAATCTCCTTCCACATTTGATCCTCCCCAGATCAATGTTGAGAATATGTCTTCAAATAATTTTCCACTAGTTGTGATGATTTTGTAAATGTAATCTATGTCTCTGCTACCCCTCAAAGGCCTAAGCGACCAGTCATTTATTTGACCTCAACTAGTCCTTCTCCTAAAAGGATTTGTTCTATTAACAGTGTCCCATTTGATAGTGATTCTCTTGATGTTTCTATGGATCCCTCTTACAGAGCGGTAGCCCATACTTATAAGAATAGAATGAATAAAAAACCAAGCCTTCTTCAAGATCCTAAACCTATGACTAAAGCACCCAGTGATTACAATCTTGTCGAGCAACTCCGCGTTACTCCAGCCAATATCTCACTATGGGACTTGCTTCAATCTACTCCAGTTTATAAAGGTATGCTTCAGGATGCCTTGAAAAAGATCCTATTGCCTTCTTCTACTAGGCCAACGGATGTTAATGCGTTGATGGCTCATATTCATGCAGATTCACTGAATATTACATTCTATCCGTAGGAACTCCTGCCTTCGAAAGTACAGAAGTAGGCGGACCATCTAATGATTATAGTTAACATTAATAATATCAGCATTAGACATACTCTCATTGATGTTGGTTTGGTGCTCAATGTATGTAGCATTGATCTATTGCCTAAGATTAATACTAATTCATCTTCTCTTAATGCTTCTTTTGTTGACATTTTTGGGTTTGATAATGTCGGTTGACAATCCCTAGGCATGATCATTTTCCTTTGAGGTTAGGACCCGTTATCATACCCACCCTTGTATATGTTATGTCAAAAAATATTACCATATAAACTTCTTCTTGGGAAACCATGGTTTCATGCTATGGGTGTAATCTCGTCTACCTTGCATAAATCTATTAATTTCATTTGCAATAATCAAATAGTCACAGTCAGAGCTAACCCTGAGGTTATGCACTTATGTGAGATGGCAGTTGCCAGCTAGATTTCGGTTGTGCCTACTCTTATTCCTTCAGTGTCTTCCAATGTGTCGATGTTTACTCCAATAGTACCTACTACAAAGGATACTCTTGAGATAGATGTCCCTAAAGAAGATCCTTCTGAAGAAATAAATATTAAGTCTGCTCCTTCTACCTCTTCCCAAGAAAATGCATGTCTTGGTGATGATTAGGGTTCTCTAGAATTTACGGAATCCTTCATTGGAGAAAATAAAGTTTCCTCAAACCACTTAGACCCTTCGATAACATCATCCAAAACCACTATCAAAGATGATTATTCTTTTACATTACAGGATAATGTGAGTAATAGTTGTAATGTTCTTAATGTTGATCCTTTCCCTCTTGAGGAAGATGATCACACTTCTATTAAAGAGGCTAATGTTGGTAGTCCTATCAAGAAGGATGATGGTGATCCTATAGAGGAGCATGATCCCCATTGTTGGAATAATGCTCTCTATGAAGATCCTCCTACTTCTCAAGATTTGTAAATACATTATGGCCCTAGCTTTAAGCTTGTCTCTAAATATGGCTATGGGCATAAAGGTTGTGGGTGTAATGCACAAGGAATTCATGTCCCTATAGAATGTGCACCTCATAAGTGTAATCTGGGGCTTGGTTTCTTGAATGAACAATCTAAACAGAAACCACAATTGGATGTTGGCATGATTCCCGCTCAACATCATTCTCACGAATTGATTCATCTTCCCTTATCTACTATCTTCAGGTCTTCTTCTTGTGAGTAGTCAAAATTTTATCCACAAGAGAAAGGTTTACTTCCTACTCCTCATTCTTTATCTAAGCAAGAGCATATTTTTTTGAGGCTTCTTAAATCCCACTTAATTGATCTTCCTTCTCCTACACGTAAGAAATCTCATAAGCATGATAAAGAAAAAAATTCTTTATGTGCATACCATCGAGTGCTTGGCCATTCTACTAGTGAATGTAAGGCCTTGAAGAATAAAATTCAACAACTTCTTGATTCAAGTGCCATCACTCATTTATTTTTTGATGCACCTGCGTCTTCTTCAAATGACAAGTGATATCGAGGTTTTCCTCTATCCTGTATGTTCTAAGTATCTTGCATGGTTCTCCTCACCTGTATGTTGGGGGCAGTGATAACTTGTTCTAGAGATGTGTGTCCCCCTTAAAGGGACCCCTCTCTTATTTATGTCTTTCAAATGAAGTGTCCCTTGAGAGGACCCCTTTTTCTCTTGAAGGGTTCCTGAGGGACACCCTTTGAAATTTTTTCTCTCGAATCAATTCATTGGCGTCTAGCTTGGGGGCAACCTGAATAGACCTATATTTTTTGTGATTGTCCTGCAATGCAACTTGTAGTAGCCACAAGTTCATCTGATTAGTCTTGCTCTACAAGATCGAGAACCTATAGAGCTCCTTTACATCAAGCTTTCCTAACATTTTTAGTCTACATATTAACATGTTGCTTTGCAAGTGTGTTTGTGAAGCTGCTTTTCAGTCAACCTTGCAGGACCGAACACCTATGAGGACTAGTTCGACTCTATGGATTCCCCTACATTGAGCTTCCCTCAGGAGAGAGAACCTAGGGTGCCTTCTTTGCAAGTCTGAAGGCATGTAAAGCACTTTCATTTTGCGGGATCTGTTCACCGTTGGTCTGTGGGCCTCCAGTGCAATTTTTTCAACTTTGTAGGAGAGAGTACCTACAAAGCCTTTTGTTCACCTTCTGTAGGTCTGTGGATCTGCAGTGCATTTTTTCAACTCTCCTTGGGTCCGAGGACCTGTGGAGCCATCTCTCTTGGAATTTTCATTCCTTTCTTGCTTCTCCATATTTCTTTTAAATTCTCTCTTCTCAATTATGTATACCAGATCGAAGATCTGCATCTTCTTCATCTTGAGTATATGCTCTTTCTCTCTTTGATATTGGTTGCTTCCTTGACTTTTGGGTGCATTCTTCTCTTGAAGCGATCAATCCTTACATTATTCTCTTCATTTTAGAATTCTTCTATGTGATATTTCTTAATTTGGGGACGACGCATAGTACTGAGACAACCTTTTACATCGAGGTCTCTTTCACTTTGCTAGCTCAAATCCTTTAGTATTTTTAGTGTTCCTGTGTGTATGTTTTTTTATATATTCTAACCTCGTGATGTAATTTTTTTTCATGTTCTAACATTGTTGTCTTGTGCAGGCCTTTCTTGTCTAATGTATTTTGTTTGTAGGTCTTCAGCCTAGGGGAAAGATTCCTTGGTTCAAAGAGATGTCTACTTCCTCTACAGTATCCTTTTGGCATTATGATGTTATTTATATTTAGTAGATTTCCTTTAGTGTGCATATTAGTGTAGATTCATATGCCCGCTAAAGTGGGGGAAAAATGTAATGTCATAAAATTTCACCCCTTGCAATTTCACATATATTCTTGCATCTGCTTTAGTGTCCACTCCCTTAGCATTTGTGTAGGCTCATTTTAGCCCCTGCATCAACCTTTTTCCCCTCTTAGGATGCTCAGAACCCCTTTTCAGTAACTACCTTCGCTCACCAACTTTGCGTCAAACCCAGTGCTTTTCTTGTTCTTCTCATTTTGTAGTGTGATATATCTAGACACTAGCATGCCAAATGGATGTTTGCATGCCATGCTAGCATCTTGTGACATTTCAACATTCAAACAACCATTTTTTAGCATGTTTTCCACTTGTCAGCTTCTTTTGTTGGTGGTAATGGCTCGGGATGCCTTGTAACCACTTAGGAAGCTTATTTTCCCTCTTTAAAAGTTGTCTTTTCAATCCATTTGGCCTTCTTGGCTTCCATCTAGGATTTTCTCCCATCTTCCTCTAGCTATAAATTGCTTTCATAGCTCTCTACAACTTGCTACAACAAAACTTCCAAGCTCTCTCAGTAGTAGCTTCAAGCACTCTTAAGCTCTTACAACATTCTTTGCAGCTCTCTTGGCTCTCGCATCCCTCTCTTTCGTCCTTGCTCTCTTTGGCTTCCTTAATCCTTGTAGCTAACATCTCCCTTGCCTTGTGCTTGTGAGCATCTTGGGATTTCACACATCTCCTATCAATTGCATCTATATTTTGTGATACGGGTTCTCCTTCTCGAGCAAGGATTGCTTTTATCACCTATATTTTGTGATACGGGTTTTCCTCGAGCAGGGACTTCTTTTATCACTCTTGCATTCATTTCATTTCTATCTATTATCTTTCTCTATCTATTTGGTTGTCTATGGAGGTGGGAATGCCAAAATGGGAGTTTGACTGAGGCAAACCCCTATACAGCCCCAACATTTCCTCCAGATCTTACGCATGAAGGTATTGAAGACATTCATTTATTGGAGGCTTCAT
The DNA here is from genome assembly GCA_007258455.2 of Sequoia sempervirens. NCBI lineage: Eukaryota > Viridiplantae > Streptophyta > Pinopsida > Cupressales > Cupressaceae > Sequoia > Sequoia sempervirens. Next base: position 34,596 of record VDFB02378795.1, read on the forward strand.
TACTTGGGTTGTTGTGAGAAGTTTCTATCTCTTCTTCTCTTCAATTCTATCATTTACTTTTCTTTACTTCAATTCTATTGTATTTTGTTATTTTCTTGTGCTCTGGAAGTTCCTAGTAATTAGATTGCTAGTAGTCACTTTGTTGTTTTCTTTGACATTCGCAGGGTAAGAGCAAGAAGATGAGTCCATGAAACATGGAAGTTTTTTCCTTAGGCAAAAAATCAAAATCATCTTGCAAAAAATGGGATCCTGCTTTTTAATAAATGGGATCCCGTTTAGGTTCGGGATCCCGAGCCTAAAATCAAAAAATAAGATCGGACCGCTTTTCAAAAAACGGGATCTCGTTTTGAAAAATTTCCATTTTTTGTAACTTTTCAAAACGGGATCTCATTTTCATAAGTTCCGTTTTTGGAAACTATCCATTTCTTAAAATTTTCCATTTTTGGAAATTTTTCAAAACGGGATCCTGTTTCGTAAAAGCATAAGAAAACCTATTTTTTATGAAACAAGATCCCGTTTTAGAGTGGGATCCCATTTTAGAATGGGATCCCATTTTTTAAAATATGAATTTTTGGTTGGGTTTGTGCTTTGTTTTTTGGTTCGTGAAAAGGTTTGGGGATCCGAACCTAGGCCCTAGACCTAGTTTGACCTATAAGTTGAAGGTCATAGCAATGTCACAAGAAAATAGTGACTTTGGGCATACGTCTGAAGACATTTTTGACAAAAAAATTTGACGAAATTAAAACCCATTATAGATGAGACAGTGTAGATTCCAAATATGTAAATTTTTTTACAATTGGATTAATTTTTTATTTTTCATTGAATTTCTAATGAAACAGGTCCATAAACTTAAATTATCAGGGTTTTTTAGTATTTTAATAACTTTTTATTAACATAATTTTTTGATGAATGGATTGCACGAATGCATACTTTAGAAAATTCTTTTCAATTTAAAAAAAAAAATCAAAATGATAAGTTTAGGTCATCTTATGTGTGACATACTTGACAATTTTTCAAAACACCAAATATGGCCAATAAAAAATTAACAAAAAATATTCAATAAATTTTTTTAAAAAAATATGGAAAGTGTGCTTCAGTGAGTTACCAATCTTTTCCCAAAAGGATTTAGAAAAATATGATTATTTAGGTCAAAATATGGATGATGTACACGTGCATGGTATGGTAAAAATAAATGACTTTTAAACAGTGTTTTTTTAGAAACGCCTATTGAAAATCAATTTTTATCATTTGGGTATCGAAATAAATTACATATTTGGAAACTAGACTCTGAGTACTACATTTTATGATTAGTGAATTTTTTCAAGATTCCATCTCTAAGTGCTTCAAATTTTAAGGTCAAATGTGTCGAATTCTGAAATCAAGGAAAACACTTCCACTAAATGGCCAAAAAGTGGACTCAACTTCTTGCCAGCACCCCTCAGTTTTTGGTCCATACAAGACACCGACTATTAAAAAGGTGCAGGACAACTTAGAGGGGGGGTGAATCAGTTGTCACACAAATTTAAATTCAAAACTTCAACACTTATCAATCTCACAACCACACTATTCTATAATTAATTATGAACATAAAATGCAGATAACAAAAGTAAAATCAACACAATGAACACCAAATTTTTATGTGGAAAACTCAATGAGGGAAAAACCACAGTGACGATTAACTCACAATATAAAGAGATTATAAAACTGAATACAAAGGCTCACTGCCAAGGGCTCACTACCCAGAAGAGGACTCACTATCCAAATACAAAGGCTCACTACCTACATAAAGGACTCACTGTCCAACAGAGAGGCTCATTGCCTACAAAAAGGATTCACAAAATAAAATTGGGCTTCACAGCCAGAATGAACTAAAAATAGTGCACCTAACAAGTGTTGATGCAATTCTGGTGATGCTCAATAGACTAACTTGACACACTTCATCATTTTCACTCTTCTTCACTTTCACATTCACTACTGCTTCATCGATCACACACAAACACACACTTCAAAGACTATTCAACACACACACACACACATATATACTTGATCTATATGTAAGCATCAATTAGGTTGACCTAATTAGATGCATTTCTTTTCTTACCAAAAATACCAACCTATCAGCTTCAAGCATTCACAAAATCTTTCCAAATGGCAATTCAAACGCTTAATATGCTACATCATTTCAGCATAGACCTAAGATGGGTCACATATATATCTGCATAACAAAAAATTAATTCACCATATCACGACTAATCCAAGAAGTCAGCCAGAAATAGACTTCATTGCAAAAAGAAATCAACAGAATAATGCCAATATGTCGTATGAGTATCGAAGCACAAGAAATTTTGAACATACATGCCTTCAGCAACTATAAACAGTTTCCCAAAACTCCAAGCATCAACTACCAACTGTGGAGGATTGCGGACTACAATACTGGAGAGTGCAGCTTGAATACCAATTTAGATACCGAACCAAAATATCGGATCAAGCACTGTCTTAGACTTGCAAACACAACATGGTGACATCAATGGTCCAACACAAAACTATAGAGATGATCATTCTTCTTCATTCTTCCAATAATCTCCCCCTTTGTCATTGATGGAAACATGTGCAAAAGTATTAAAAATCTCTCCTCCAATCTCTCCCAACTTTCCAAATATCTCCCCTTTGACATCAATGGCAAAGGGCAACCAAAAGATGTAAACATGGTGACATCAAAATTGCAAACAAATTCCAATTCTTCAAAAAACTTCCAGCCATTCAAAAATTTTCAAACATTCAACAATTTAACTTTTCTTCATCTTGTTTAGATTCCCTTTTTCTCTTTCTTTTCTTCTTGCCGAAACAAAAAAAATAGTAGAAGTTGAACATTCAAAATTCAAGTAAAAATGACATTCTTCACCTCAAACACCTTCTTGTATCTTTCTTTGATAATTGTATATAACTTCTTCCAGTTAATTGTAGTTGAATCCATTCTTGTGCAAATGCTTTCTAATAGATCCAACAGTGTAAAAGAAGATGACCAATATGAGTACTTTCTTTCACAATCTTCTACATCAGTAAGTATTCTAGAAAGATGGTATAACTAGATCTTAGCAATCTCCTTAAGGAGCCATAAAGTTTTCACCACATCTTCTCTTTGTCTCTGTACAATAATTAGTTCAGCTTGCAATTCACCAACTCTCAGCCTTTGTTTCCCTTCTTTGTCTTCAAAGATATCAAATTTATTTTTGATGTTGTTTACCTCAAATTCAATTGCTTCAATCCTACTTTTGAAAGAGTCTACCGTAGCAAGCCACCAAAGATAGTATTTGTAGATATCTGATATTTCTTTGATACATTTCTTCATTTCCATGATAAGTTCGGATAATCTCTGCTTAGCTTTAGTACATCTCTTTTCAACCAAGGCTTCCAACTTGCGTCCTTCTAAACCTTCAAGCAACATTCTTTCTTCAACAATCTCAACTAAATTTTCTGGTAAGGAGTCAGAAATAGTTGATACATCAATACATTTTCAAAGTAGATACTCTACTAGAGCATCATCAATCTTGAGTCTGTCAACTGGAGAAGTTGCATTCCATATCTCACCAATCTTCTTCATCTTTCCTTTAACCAACATAGACTGGATGTCATCTGGATCAGAGGATTCGGTTCCAGGAAGAGATTATTTTTCCTTCTCTTCTGAAAATACAATGATGTCTTTAGTTATAGCTTTTCTTTTCTTTGATTCTAGAGGGGAATCACTAATGGCAGCTTCCAATTTTCTCTTACCGAAGGATGAACCTACTTCAAACTGACTCGGTGCTAACATACCAGAGCATAGAGTTGTTCTTAAGGATGTGAAATATGATTCACACACACTTGCATTATCTGTCAATGATTCCAGGTATCTATAGACTTGTTCCCCAATAGGAATACCGGATTCCCACACAACATTTTCTCTTCCCGGTAGAGTGTCCAAAAATTAAAAATCCAAGCACACAAGCAAATATCCAAACCAAAAGGGATAACCCTCAACCACTGACATTCAGGCATTCTCAACCAAGTTTTCAAGTAATAGGCTACACAAATCAAACTGCCTGTTTTCCTTAACCATCATATGTGCAATATAAACAGCAATAGCCTCGATGTTGAGCCTTCATGATTTCTAAAATAGATTTTGTAAGAAACATCATACGCAACATACCTTACAGTCGAATCTGCAAGAGTGTTTATCAATGCCAGTAAGTTCTTCCACATCTTTGTATTTCACGGTTTTCTTTCCAGGAAGATACCTAATGTTGCATAAGCCAGTAATCGCTTCAATCGCTTTCTTGATGATTAGGTAGGGTTT
>VDFB02378796.1:0-23298 GCA_007258455.2 Sequoia sempervirens
CTCTTCTCTCTTCCTTGTTCCATTTCCTATCAGGCTTGTCAGCTCCTCATTCCTCCACTTTAATAGAGTTGGAGGAGTCTCACAAGGGAGATAACTCTGCAAAACAAAACAAATTTCTTATGGATCTTGTAATCTACGAAAAATAAGCTTTACGGTAACAAAAATCTATCATAATGATCTATGTGTTTACCCTATTGGAGAAAGAGATTTGGTCTTTTTTATAGTGAGATGCAAGATACACCCAAGAATAGATCTAAAAATATCATATTTTTAAACCTTTAGATCTTTGAGATCGTTGTAGATTTGATTTAATTTTTATATAGCTGGACGGATCTAAAAAATTATTGCTTGAAAATGATGTAAATGAAAATGTTATTTGTTTAGAATAATCTAAGGGTGTTATTTTTCACTTGCACAAATTTTTTTGTCTACCTTAAGATAACCGTTAAAATTATCATTTTGTTAATCATAATATTTCATTGTATATTTGTATTTTGTTAGATTGTATTGGATAGTTAATGGTTAAGTTTTTTTTTAAAAAAAAATTTAGCATAATATACTTTCCATGTACTTCTTTTCATCACTTGTAAAACTAAATTTTTGTTACTTTTTGTGATCATCAAAAATAGAGATTTTAGTCTCTGTGAAATATTTTCATGCATGTTTGAGATCTCTATAAGGTGATGAAAAAGGTCCTAGGGTTTGGTAGGGTTTTGAGTATCATTATTGTTTTGATGGTAATGTTGTCACTAAGTTCTCTCCTTGCCCAAATATAGTCACCTGAGAAACTGCCATGATGCTCTTGACTGTAAATTACTTTGTTCACCCTACCTTCTCACTACAGGTTGGATTCTTCAACTCTACCAACTGCCCTTCTATCTCAGTGTCTTTTCATTCTCTTGCATCTATTCTCTTATGAATTTATTCTTATGACTCTGAAAGATATCATTAGGTCTATAATGACTATTAGGTCTTTGAGGGTATATGATTTTCTATTATGAACTCTTAGATTGTCATACTTTTGATGACAATTCTCTAAGGATGTTTGCTCACTAACTTAACTTTGTATATTCTCCATTATGCATTGAAAATTCATGGTTTCTATTTAACTATTTATTGGTGTAACCATTGCCATGTTTCTTGGGACTATCATCCCTATAGGATAGTTTCCTTATAGATTTGAATGTAATTTAAAAGGTACCCATAAATATTGACAAGTTTCATAATACTGCCATATCGCAAGAGCCAAGAAGACATGGTCTAGTGTAGCGGTAACATCTCGCATTACTTTGAAGGTCGAGTAATAAATGTGCAGTATGACAGTAAATCAAATACTTCTCTTGCATCCCCGCAAAAGCCAAGAAGACAGTGCGGTGTAACAATAACATCCTGCATTACTGCGAAGGCCAAGCAATAACAATGCAGTGTAGTGGTAACATCCCGCATTACTATGAAGGCTGAGCAATAATGGTGCGATGTAGCAGTAACATCCTACATCATCGCAAAGATCATGTCAAAACGGTGTGGTATCATAGTTAAACTATAAAATGAAATATCACATTTCTTTGAGGCATTTTTTGAAACAGTTCACTTGCCTTGTGTATATTGCTTCCACATTTTCATGTATGTCTAGCAGGACACTTGTAACTACAACATATGACAAAAATAATCCCTATTGTTATGCTTTGATGGATGTCCCTTAATTATTACTGGATATCTGATGTAGTGCACATTATTATAGTGTAAGCCTATTTTTCATATTGTTTCATTTAGCATCACCAATATTCTCCACAAGAACATTGTCCTTGTTTAAAATGATGGAAATGGTTCACATCTCTCAAGAAAATTTCTCTTGCAACAATCTTGGAGATGAATTTAGATGCAGTGTGAAAATCATAACATAATTGAAGGTTCTTAACAAATCTAATAGTTGTACCAGGGTCCATGTTTAACAAACCAAATGAAATTGCTAACTTTCCACTATGGTGATAGATAAATGATTCTTTTTTCTTCTATTCCACAACATTAAGTAAAAGTCTTGAATCTGGAAATATCCTACTGCCTTCATTTTCCAAGCCAATTTCTCCAATTTTGCATAGATCTCCCATGTTTGTGGATGTGATTTGTCTCCTACATAAAAAGCATGTACCATTTTATTCCCTTCAATCCAACTACATGCAGGTATCCTTTTAATTCCTTTATCTTTCATCAATCTCCTTACTATTTGAACCTCACCACACCTGCCCGCTTTTGCATAAATGTTTTAGAGAAGAACATAAGTTGCAACATTTTTAGGATCCAACTAAAAAAGTAGTGTTGTTGGAATAATCAACCTATATTCATATATGATCCACAAGAACGAAAAAAGTTTAACTGGCATCTTAGTAATAATGTTTAGGGTGTCCTCAAGATAGCCAACACGGGCACGAAGGTCAACCATGCACACCTAATGATCAACTATATATGTAATGCAATAAGGGTTACTGACGTGTGAAGTATGTGCAACCCTCATCCACTAAACTTGCATGACTGCATGCATCTAGAACACAAGCAAAGCTTACAATGTTGATGTTCCAAAGTGCTTCATTAATTCAAATATTTTGAGAGCTTCCTTGCAAAATCCATTTTGTGCACATTTTGCAATCATATCATTTCATTCCATGAGATGACATCTCTTTGAGGCATTCTTTCAAACAATTCATTTTGTACTACATTTTGGTGTCAAATCTTTGGTAATTATGGTTAGTTTCATTACATTCAAATTCTGAATTTTGGGAAATTATATACAGTAAATAGATTGATGGCTGTTTGGATAGTGAAATTAGCTCTCTTAGAAATTAACTGATATATCTAGAAGGATTATTTTAAATAAAAAGTATTTTGTGGTTATTTTTGTAACAATGATTTTACAGTGTAGCTAGCTATTTTCATTCAAGATACAAGCCATCAAATTCAAGCACACACCAAGAAGATGGTACTCTACTTCAAACCCTCAACCTCACTTAATTTAGTCTGGTTACATGGGGATATTAAGGAAGTTGCTAAAAATTTAATACATATCATTTTTTGTTTGTGAAGGAGAATCCTGTGAGATTCAATATGGAAGTGGATCAATAACTGGTTTCTTATGTAAAGATGATGTCACAGTTGGGAAACTTGTTGTGAAACATCAAGTTAGTAATTTTTGGATGTTAAGGCTTCCTAGTTGGATATCAAAGATCTTTTCACATCAACTTAATTTGGAATTTATGTATAAATGGATTCTTCCATGGTGTAGATCTTTACTCAGACAACACATGAACCAGGGTTGACATTTTTGTTGTCTAATTAAGTCTGATGACATTCTTGGGCTTGCTTTCTAAAAAAAATCTATTGACAATGTTGTTCCAGTCTAGTTAGTGTTGATAGCCTTCATTCTATAATGTCAACTTCATTATATAATTTGAGCATATCACCTTTCTTAAACTTTGATCAAGGTTTTGAAATCAAGGGTTCAATATGCATATTTCAGGCCTATGTTGAACACTCTATTTAAGGCATTTGTTGACAAGGCTACAATTTTTTAATTGATTTATCTTTCTATTGTGTTTGGACTTTTTAAAACTTGCAATATACAATACACTTTTATTCTTTCTGAATGGAGACGAATAGTAATTTTTTTGGTTGTATTGAGGCACAACTTCATTCATGGCGGAAAAGGCAAGACCCTATTGCTCATATCAAATGGCAGGTTGCATATAAAGGAGGAAAGATTCTAGTTGGGTTATTGTTGACTACATTCAAGGAGAGAGCATCATCTATGAGACACGATCAACACTCTCCTTCTTGGATTCTACACGTTACAACTTTCTCCAAGAAGATTGCCCATGTTGTAGAAGTTTTAAGAGATGAAGGGGGCATGTGCTCGCATTGAAGGGCTTCAAGCATGCGTTTCGATCATTGCAAATTTTTTTTGGAGAATTTTCTTCCTTGCAGTCATTTCCATGCAATATTGTAACTCATATTTTCAGTCTTGTGACTGAAAATAAAAATTGTAATACTCTATTTCTAAGTTGTAATTAGAACACCCTTCTTTTATTAATAAAGTTCCTCGATTTTTCCTTCTCAATGGTTGTCTTATTGTGTGCAATTGGTGATTTATGTGAATTTTTGTGTTTTATGCTTAAATCTTCAAATATCAGTCAATTAAAATGAATAAATATACTACTAATTGGCATCAATTAATAATTAAATTGACTAAATATACTACCAATTGACAAAAATTAGTGAAAAGTGAATAAAAATGACTAAATAAGTGACTAGATTACAACAATGAATGACTAAATCAACGACTAAATATACTACTAAATCGATCAATCAAAACAACCAATAAATGACTAAAAATGGTTTAGTCATCAATCTGGTCGTGTTATATATGACTGGCAATAGACTACTAATGGTCACGTGACCAAGTTCAGTCATTTATAAGTAGTTTTTTAATAGTTTATTATTGTTTTTGTACTAGTGATTGTGGTATAAAGAGTGATTGTATCTTTACAAGAATTTCTCTTTCAAACAAAAGATTCTCATAGAGATTCATGAGTCTCTAGTTGGTGGTCATTTAATATTTTTGAAGACATATCATCAGGTCAAGAAAGAATTCTTTTGGGAAGAGCTAAAAGGGGATGTTTAAAAATGTTACACCCTGATTGTATAGTTACTATTGCATAAGGTGATTGATTGTAATGATTGGATCAATGTGATGAATAAAATGTGTTGTTCTTGTTATCATTATGAGTGTGTTCCATTTAATGATTGTCTCATTTGATTGTTACTTCTATTGATGTAATCCTAGATGAATGTTGTGTGTAAGTTGTTGAATAATGTTTATTCTAACTTTTGAGATATTTCATGTATATTGTTTTTTTGTGAACATATGACTCTCGTTGTCATATCATGGAATGTAGGTGTGCGAACCATTCCTCCTAGCAGAGGAGAAATATCACTCGGGAGAGGAGCTTGGTCGAGTAAACAGTGACGAGAACCATTTGAGCATATACACACACGTCATTATGGGTTGGAGGAACCAAGTCAGTTAAGTTGGTCTTGATAGGTCATCCATAGGCTTTAGGAGTCTTGCTTACTACTTTATGCTTTGTGAGTGATGTTTACTTGTCTATCTGACTTACTGTACTATGATCATTGTGTGGAAAACATGAAGGGATATAAGTGTATAGGTTGAGTGGGTATGTATACACATGTATACAGTATGTACACATATCCATATGTATAAACATATCGATATAGATGTATGATCGACATATGGATATAATCATACGTATGTGTCGATGTGGTATACATACACATATGTGTACACAAAGGTATATACAGTTATACACATGCTACCTATTATTTGTGGAGATAAATAATATTGTGTTATCATTGCCTGGTATTTTACATATATGTGTATGTATATATGTATATATCGAATTATGTATGGTTATTAAACGATATATACATAGATACATAAATATATATGTAAATATATGGGCGGATGTATTCCCCGCCTCTCTGCCACTTGAATTGGGTATGGAGGTGGCTTTGGGACGGTCTGATGTTACTGAGGTGGCATCGCCATAACATTTCACGGCCTTTCTTATTTGTCGTGGGGAGAAGTTGGCATTTTTAATGAGCTCGGCTCTTGATATCCGCAGAGCCTTGGTGTTCGATAGGGAGTATGTCTGGCTTTACATTCAAGATGTCCACTTTGCAACATGCCGGGTATGGTAATCATCAAAAAGACAGTTAAATGGCCGGGTGGCATCTCACTTCACTCGAAGTGATTATGGTTTGTAGGCGGATGGACTGCGTCCGTAGCAAATCTTCTTGGCAAGGACGCGATGATCGTCCTGCCATTATTTCGTCTCATGTGCGGAGGCCAGTCGGATCCTCTCACGGGTCTATTTATGGATCTATTGAAATCTTTTTTGTTGCTTTGTCTTCGCATTTTGGCATAGTTTGTGTTTCTGTGCAGGGTGCGGCTGTCAACATGGAGAGGTCGACAAAGTCAAAATTTACCATTCATATTTCGGCGGAAGGCCTGGAATGTTTTGGAGTCGACACTCCAGTTTCTCTGGTGGCTACGGAGAGGCAGATTGCCTTTAGGGAAGTCACAGACCAAAGACTAAAGCGTATTCTGTCCGAGGATGACCCGGTGTCGCTGGTTGCGGTCAAAATGATTCTTGGTCATGAGCACCTGCAAAGAAGGGAGTATGCCAGAGATAATGCCCATGTCTCCTCACGATTCCTTGCGGTGCTACTGGACTTGGAGACCCCGAAGAAGGTGGCAATGGAGATGATGGTGCGCTTGTTCCGTGCCGACTTGCTCGGTGGACTTGAAGAAACTTTGAAGGCAACCTTCTTAGGCAAAGGCATTCCGCGACCGGCTGATTTGTCTCTTTTATGGGATACGGAGGAAGCTGTTAAAGTTTACCCTTTTCTCTTAGACCTCAAAGGGCCTGCCCTGTCGAGGCACAAAAGCTTGCGGAGGTGGCCGTGGATTTCTTGAAGCGTAAATTGAAGATGGTGCCGGTGGAGGGGATGGACTGGTTGGACGGCTTTGTAAGTTTCGCGAAGTTAATGGTTTTATGTGAGGGTTGGCCTCTGTGTCTGGTGCTTTTAGTTATGTTGCTATTTACTGTCTTTGGTGGTCTTCTGCTCAAATTTTGTAATTTCTGTCTTGGTGGGTCGGCCTGTGACCCCTCTCTTTATTTCTATGGTTTCCGTGGAAGGTCTTTTGGTGCTTGTTGTGGGACTGCTGAAACTGTGAAATGGTGTCCCGGTTGGGTGGAATTTTTGTTCGGCTGTGAGTATGGTTTGTCTTTCCTGCGATGCAGACGTTTGTATATTTCCTCTATTTCAATATATATTATCTATCGTATAGATCAAAATAGATACATAAATATATATGTAAATATATATTTATATATATATATAATGTGTAAATATATGTATATATTAAAAGTTACTTAATATATATATATATATAGTTTAAAATATTTTAAATCTCTAAAGTGAAAATTAAAAGATTGTATTTTACTTGGAGTAAATATTAAAGTTAAACTATGGAAAAATAATAAATGTCTTTAGCTGAATATATGAGAATCGAGCTATTCTCATTTGGAAGAATTTAAATCATTTTTATCAAAAGGAAATAAAAATATTTGAAAAGTTAAGGTTAAACTTTTATAAGAGAAAAATATTTGCTCTAAACTATTGAAAGCTTTTCCCGTGAAAATATGGTGCTGAAAAGAAGAACACACACATGAGAGAAAGAGCGCTTCGCCTGGGAGAAAAATTCAAACCAGCTGAGGAATAGGGGTGACATAGCCTGTGAGATAATGAGGTGTTTTGAGTTTTTCTGAGACCAATTCTTTAAAGGATGAATCATTTCTTTGTTAGCCCCATTTCTAGTGAGTTCCCATAGGTGTCTTTTTTCCTTTAAGCCATGTGCAAAGTTGAAGTTTTTTTGTTTTTCTGGCTAAAACTGAGGTCGAATCACCTCTTAAAATGTTGAGTAAGGGATTAGAAACCCGCCATTCATCTCATTGAACTATTCAAAACATAGTGTTGTCATTTCTCATGCCTTCAAGAGTGGAAGTTGTTGGTTTTTAGGCTCTATATATAGGCGCCTTAACATTCTTTATTCTACACTTTTACGAATTTGAGATTTCATAATACTCTGAGTTTATTTCACCATTCCATATTTTTGAGATCATACTTTGTTTTCTGAGTGATGAAGACAAAGGATTTACTAGTAAATTACCACAGTCTGAATATATTTCTATTATAGCTGAGTATTCAACAATTGAGAGTCCATATTGAGTGAGCATCCATCATTGAGAGTCCATTTTGAGTAAGTATTCATCATTGAGAGTCCATTTTGAGTGAGTAATCATCATTTGAGAAGTATGTTTTGAGTGAGAAGTCATTCAATACTGAGGGATTTATTGAGAGAAGAATTGCAAGTGCGTATTGGAGAGAAAGCTTATAAACAAGCATGAAACCTTCATCATTTTACAATTTTGAATTTGATCATTGTGTTTCTATTTCTTTGTATTTGTTGTGTGTGCAAAGTCTGAAAGTTAATTCCTGAATGCAATATAGTTGTAGGGGAAAAGGAATTTAAGGGAAATGTATACTTATTATTCATAAAAGGTAATTCATGTGAAGGAATTTAAAGAGAAGATTTAAAATGCATATTAGGGTAAAATTACAGATTTTGTATTGTCTCCATATAAGGAGAATATGGCTTTACTAACTAATATATACTAGGATTGAAATGAGGACAGGAGTCAAGTATAATCAGTCATCTTAAAGTTATTAGGTTAACTGAGGTAAGCTTTAGAGACTCCTAGGATAAATATTTCTAGTATAGGAGGGATTAAGTGATTTACTTATTATGCTAGTTCATTTCTAGTAGATTAGATTGTGGTAGGATAGTCTGGGAAGATAGGTAATCCAGTGAAGGACTAAGCCTATGTGTAGTGTAAGATAGCCTTAAGTCAAATCGGCCCTGAGTAGTGTTTAAGATAGATGACCTTCATTCAAAGTACTGAATGAGAATAATTTGGCCAAAGTAGTGAAATGTATGACTTCCACATAGATGTGAGTTAGTTAAGACTACACTGTCAGTTCATTGTGATCCTATAGTAGTTCGAGATTGTGAAAGAGCAAGGTTCTATATGGGTAGGACAAAACACTATGCTTAGTTGGTAATCGTTAATAAATACCCTACCAATCTCTTTTTTCAAAGGGAGGGACATCTATCGAATGATAGGTGTGCGGGGGACCGCATTATAAGTCTGTGGTTGGCGGAAAAGTGCCCGAGTGATGTTTCTCCTCCACAACAAGGGGATGATGCACCAAGATTTGAAAGGAAAGGAACCTGGACCGTCTTACTACTATTTGTTCAAAAAATCTTGAGCTATGTATGTAATTGTTTTACTTTTGTACTCTAATTTATATTTGCAATGAAAATGGAATTCATGTGGAAATATATTGTAACTTTTATGCATTTATCAATGAAGAAAGGAATTTTTTTTATTGTAATGCCTTTATTACTTGTTACCTTTATATGTTTGGAGTGAAATTTAGAAAAAAAAAAATTTACACAAGGGATAGGTCATTCCAAGTAGTATAAAAGCTGCTAGGTTTTGCACTAAAACCTATGAGCTCATTACGCAAAAATGCGTAAACATTATCAAAAGATAATGGCTGAAAAGTTCTTGTGCCACAACGACAAGAGAAAAGAATTGAGGAAAAAGTGAAAAGGAAGATGTGATTCCTAGTAACTTGTGTAAATTGGGACTAATTATGAGTTATCCTTGGAGCAAGAACTCCTAAACCAACAACTTATGATATTACCTATGATTGCGGAAGATTATGCAAACAAGTCATGTAGGAAGGTTAGGAAGATAACCAGTATATACCTTATCCTACAATATAGTTATATGACTCTAAGGAAGGAATAAGAAAAACCCCTTAATTGTAGCAACCTACAATTGTAAAGAGTCAAGAATTCTTGGATTATGAGAAAACACTACGAATCTATTTGTATGCCATATCAACATTAATTAGATCAAAGTAGTAAGTCAACAAAAGAAATATCCACAAGGATGGAGAACTCTTTGACATGAACCTAAGGATAGGGTCTACCAGAAAAGAGTTAGTATAGAAAAATTAACAAAGAAGCATATGCCTAAATCTAGTAAAGAATACTTGTTTGTATGTGAATGTTTACTTATATGTCTTTCATAAGAAAATTCATAGCGTAATTAGGGTAACTTGTATTAAACATTCAGGTTTAAATCAATCTTTTAAATCATGGTGAAAGTGTATGAGAGAACGAGAAATATTCCCAGTACAAGTCATGAAGATGAACAAAGAACCACCGATGTAGAAGCAATGCTCGACTTGATTTTGGCAAGGTTAGCCAGTTTGGAGAATGAAATAGAGAAAGACAGGTTGGATAAGGAAATAACCATCAACAACACGGAAGGCAAAAGGTCGTCTCATGGACGTGGTGATAACCACACTCATGAAAAGGAAGAGTCACCAACCAACTCTATTGAAAGGAACAAGAAGATAGTGTCTATTGAGCTATCTCGTGATATGAAGAAGATAATTCTGCCAAAGTTTGATGGTAGCACAGGAGGCGAAGAAGCCAAAGTCTGGCTAGTCCAGATGGGAAAATATTTTGAAATAAGGAGCTACGATGAGGTAACTAAGGCAACATGGGGAGCATACCAATTAGCATGAGAAGCCTCTAATTAGTGGATAAACAAAAAGATTGAACTGGACATAAGTTCCTGGAAGTTGACTTGGGGAGAGTTTGTTGAAATTTTCTGCAAATGTTGGTTGCCACAACTCTATTATGACCAAAAACTCTCTAAATTCAAGAATTGAGGCAAGGGACCATTTTAGTCAATGAATACTGGGAGAAGTTCACCTGACTTCTTCGATATGTTCCTATCTACCACAAAGATGAAAGATTCCTAATTAGGAAGTTCATACCGAGACTCAACAAAAATATCGGAGGTGAAGTCGATATGTATGGACCAACCACAATGGACCTTGTGTATGAAAAATCCATTAAGTAGGAACAAAAGTTTAAGGCAGATTCCAACTAGTGTGAAGGAGAAGAACAAAAGAAGGATATTGAAGTCCCTGAAAAAATTGGACCCAAGAAGGAAGAATTTGTGCAAGATGTAGCAAAGAAAAAGGGGAAAAGATCTTGCTTCAATGAAAAGGAATTTAGGAGAGATTGGAAAAGAGACAACTCAAGGTATGATGAAACTAGTAGAGATAGTGAAGGTGTTAATAAGACTGGGGAAACCATGGAGAAAAGAGGACCAAGAGCAGGATGCTTTATTTGTAAAGGTAATCACTATGTGAATGAATCCCTTAACAAAACTTCTAGTACCCAACAACATGGAAACTCACTTCCTACACAAAAGGCCATGTTTCAGTAGAGGAAACATGTTGCCATGGGTGATGGACAAGTTGATGTCCAAATTACACCGACCCAACATTCTTGAGGCTTTCAAGAATGAAGAATAAATGTAGAGTTAGAATTTAATGCTTTTTTTGAATACCTTAGTTCATCAGGGATGATGAATCATAAGGGGGGGAGTATGTTACACCCCTATTGTATAGCTACTATTGCATAGCGCGGTTGATTGTGATGATTGGATCAATGTGATGAATAAAACATGTTGTTCTTGTTATTATTATGAGTGTGTTCCATTTAATGATTGTCTCATATGATTGTTACTTCTATTGATGTAATCCTAGATGAATGTTGCAAGTAAGTTGTTGAATAATGTTTATTCTAACTTTTGAGATATTTCATGTATATTGTTTTTTTTTCTGAACATATGACTCTCGTTATCATATCATGGAATGCAGGTGTGCGAACCATTCCTCCAAGTAGAGGAGAAATATCACTCGGGAGAGGAGCTTGGTCAGGTAAACTGTAACGAGAACCATTTGAGAATATACACACACGTCATTATGGGTTGGAGGAACCAAGTCAGTTAAGTTGGTCTTGATAGGTCATCCATAGGCTTTAGGAGACTTGTTTACCTCTTTATGCTTTGTGAGTGATGTTTATTTGTCTATTTGACTTATTGTACTATGATCACTGTGTGGAAAACATGAAAGGATATAAGTGTATAGGTTGAGTGGGTATGTATACAAATGTATATAGTATGTAGACATATCCATATGTATAAACATATCGATACAGACGTATGATCGACAAATGGATATGCTCATACGTATGTATCGGCGTGGTATACGAACACATATGTGTACACAGAGGTATATACGGTTATACACATGTATATACATACACACACTACCTATTATTCGTGGATATAAATAATATTGTGTTATTATTGCCTGGTAGTTTACATATATATGTATGTATATATGTATATATCGAATTATGTATGGTTATTAAATGATATATACATAGATATGTAAATATATATGTAAATATATATTTATATATATTATATAATGTGTAAATATATGTATATATTAATAGTTACTTAATATATATACATAATATAATATATATAAATTATATAGTTTAAAATATTTTAAATCTCTAAAGTTAAAATTAAAAGTTTATATTTTACTTGGAGTAAATATTAAAGTTAAACTATGAAAAAATAATAAATGTCTTCAACCGAATATATGAGAATCGAGCTATTCTCATATGGAAGAATTTAAATCATTTTTATCAAAAGGAAATCAAAATATTTGAAAAGTTAAGGTTAAACTTTTATAAGAGCAAAATATTTGCTCTAAACTATTGAAAGCTTTTCCCGTGAAAATATGGTGCTGAAAAGAAGAACACACACATGATAGAAAGAGCGCTTCGCCTTGGAGAAAAATTCAAACCAGCTGAGGAATAGGGGTGACGCAACCTGTGAGATAATGAGTTGTTTTGAGTTTTGTCGAGACCAATTCTTTAAAGGATGAATCATTTCTTTGTTGGCGCCATTTCTGGTGAGTTCCCGTAGGTGTCGATTTTCTCCTTTAAGCCATGTGCAAAGTTGAAGTTTTCTTGTTGTGCTAGCTAAAACTAAGGTCGAATCACCTCTTAAAATGCTGAGTAAGGGATTAAAAACCTATCATTCATCTCATTGAACTATTCAAAACACAATGTTGTCATTTTTCATGCCTTCAAGAGTGGAAGTCATTGGTTTTTAGGTTCTATATATAGATGCCTTAACATTCTTTATTCTACATTTTTATGAATTTGAGTTTTCATAATACTCTAAGTTTATTTCACCATTCCATATTTTTGAGATCATACTCTGTTTTCTGAGTGATAAAGATAGAGGATTTACTAGTAAATTACCACAGTCTGAATATATTTCTATTACAGTTGAGTATTCAACAATTGAGAGTCCATATTGAGTGAGCATCCATCATTGAGAGTCAATGTTGAGTAAGTATTCATTATTAAGAGTCCATTTTGAGTGAGTAATCATCATTTGAGAAGTCTGTTTTGAGTGAGAAGTCATTCAATACTGAGGGCTTTATTGAGAGAAGAACTGGAAGTGCGTATTGGAGTGAAAGCTTATAAACAAGCTTGAAACCTTCATCATTTTACAATTTTGAATTTGATCATTGTGTTTCTATTTCCTTTTATTTGTTGTGTGTGCAAAGTTTGAAAGTTAATTCTTGAATGCAATATAGTTGTAGGGGAAAAGGAATTTAAGGGAAATGCATACTTATTATGCATAAAAAGGGAATTCATGTGAAGGAATTTAAAGAGAAGATTTA
Source organism: Sequoia sempervirens (assembly GCA_007258455.2). NCBI lineage: Eukaryota > Viridiplantae > Streptophyta > Pinopsida > Cupressales > Cupressaceae > Sequoia > Sequoia sempervirens. The sequence continues at coordinate 13,342 of VDFB02378796.1, forward strand.
AAATACATTTTAGGTTAAAATTGCATATTTTTGTATTGTCTCCATATAAGGAGAATATGGCTTTAGTAGCTAATATATACTAGGATTGAAATGAGGACAGGAGTCAAGTATAATCAGTCAACTTAAAGTTATTAGGTTAACTAAGGTAAGCTTGAGAGACTCCTAGGATAAAGATTTCTAGTATAGGAGGGATTAAGTGATTTACTTGTTATGCTAGTTCATTTCTAGTAGATTAGATTTTTGTAGGATAGTCTGTGATGATAGATAATCTAGTGAAGGACTAAGCCTATGCATAGTGTAAGATAACATTAAGTCAAATTGGCCCTAAGTAGTGTTTATGATATATGACCTTCATTCGAAGTACTGAATGAGAATACTTTGGCCAAAGTAGTGAAATGTACGAATTCCACATAGATGTGAGTTAGTTGAGACTACATTGTCAGCTCATTGTGATCCTATAGTAGTTCGAGATTGTGAAATAGCAAGGTTCTAGATGGGTAGGACAAAACAGTATGCTTAGTTGGTAATCGTTAATGGATACCCTACCAATATCTTCTTTTGAAGGGAGGGCCATCTATCAAACAATAGGTGTGCGGGGGACTGCATTATAAGTTCGTGGTTGGTGGAAAAGCACCCGAGTGATGTTTCTTCTCCACAACAAGCGACCGATGCACCAAGATTTGAAAGGAAAGAACCCGACCTTATAAAACCCTCACTATTTTAAATGCATTTTGCTTATTTTTGAACGTTTTTATTGAATAAACCATTGAAGTGCGATTTTGAAAGAAATTGCATATAAAAAATTAAATAAAATACCACACATCTACAAATGATGGAAACTGATTGATCTATTGATACCAATAGGTTTATTGATCTACCATGCTGATTACAAGCAAGATCTGATGACATGCAACTTAAAAAGCAACAATATTATTGATGTAAAAACCTGGTATTTGCAGCAGATTGTAAAACCCTTGAAAGATGTGTCCAGATCTTGGAAAATGGCGCCTGGAAATGAAGAACCCTTCCGGATGAATTCCAAACCAAAAACCCTGAAGATGCAATCTCTGTATAAGTTCTGTGATAACCTCTAAATGAAGCTACCTCTCTGATAAGCAATAAATCAGCTGATATTTCACAGCCTCTAAACTGCAACACTGAAGATGGCTCGTTCTCCAATGCCAAAAAGACAACTGAAACCCTTGGCTTCGTTCTCTGGAAGAATACTTGATCAAAAATTGATTTCATAACATAATGAACTTTCTTCACAATGAAAAATACTTATATTCTCAAGAGGGTCGACTTTTTCCTCAAAAGGCATCATTTAAATAAAATTGAATTTTAACTTTTAATATTTCCAAAGTCTCGAACGCACTTTTAATTATAAATTATAATTAAAAAGTGGCCCCTCTTCAATGTTGGTCGACCCCTCAAATAAATCACTTAAGTTATAATATTAAATAATATTATAACTTTATAATATAAGCTTCAAATAATTAATATTTAATTTGACAATTAAAATATTAATATCTTCCTCAAAATACGTCCGATTCACGAACCGTCTGAAGCTGGTGAATAAGTGATTGATTTTGCACATGACCAAACCATACTGCTAAAAATAGCAGGGGTGCTCCGCTGAATGACCTAACTTACTAAAAATAGCAAGTCAGGCAAATGATGTCCGAATGACCCCGAACGAAAGCCAACTGGTAAATTCTGACAATCCGAAGCCAAGCCAAGCTCCAACAAGAGACCCTCTAACCATACATATTAGCCTACGAGGGCTAAGAATAGGCTAAATCCACCGAACTCTGATGCTCGCAAAATTGGGACATTACATACTATTTGTTCAAAAAATCTCAAGCTATGTATGTAATTGTTTTACTTTTGTACTCCGATTTATATTTGCAATGAAAATGGAATTCATGTGGAAATATATTGTAACTTTTATGGATTTATCAATGAAGAAAGGAGAAATTTTATTGTAATGCCTATGTTACTTGTTACCTTTATATGTTTGGAGTAAAATTTAGAAAAAAAATAATTTACTCAAGGGATTGGTCGTTCCATGTGGTATTAGAGCTACCAGGTTCTGCACTGAAACCTATAAGCTCATTACACAAAAATGTGTAAACCTTATCAAAAGATAATGGTTGAAAAGTTCTTATGCCACAACGACAAGAGAAAATAACTGGGGAAAAAGTGAAAAGGAAGATGTGATTCTTAGTAACTTGTGTAAATTGGGACTAATTATGAGTTATCCTTGGAGTAAGAACTCCTAAACCAACAACTTATGATATTACCTTTGATTGTGGAAGATTATGCAAACAAGTCATGTAGGAAGGTTAGGAAGATAACCAGTATATACCTTATCCTACAATATAGTTATATGACTCTAAGGAAAGAAGAAGGAAAACACCTTAATTGTAGCAACCTACAATTGTAAAGAGTCAAGAATTCTTGGATTCTGAGAAAACACTATGAATCTATTTGTATGCTATATCAACATTAATTAGATCAAAGTAGTAAGTCAACAAAAGAAATATCCACAAGGATGGAGAACTTTTTGACATGAACCTCAGGATAGGGTCTACCAGAAAAGAGTTATTACAAAAAAATTAACAAAGAATCATATGCCTAAATCTAGTAAAGAATACTTGTTTGTATGTGAATGTTTACTTATATGTCTTTCATAAGAAAATTCATAGCGTAATTAGGCTAACTTGTATTAAACATTCAGGTTTAAATCAATCTTTTAAATCATGGTGAAAGTGTATGAGAGAACGAAAAATATTCTTGGTACAAGTCGTGAAGATGAACAAAGAACCACCGGTGTAGAAGCAATGCTTGACTTGATTTTGGCAAGGTTAACCAGTCTGGAGAATGAAAGAGAGAAAGACAGGTTGGAGAAGGAAATAAACATCAACAAAATAAAAGGAAAAAGTTAATCTCATGGACATGGTGATAACCACACTCATGAAAAGGAGAAGTCACCAACCAACTTTGTTGAAAGGAACAAGAAGATAGTGTCTACTGAGCTATCTCGTGATATGAAGAAGATAATTCCGCCAAAGTTTGATGGCAGTGCAAGAGGCGATGAAGTTGAAGTCTGGCTAGTCCAGATGGAAAAATATTTTGAAATAAGGAACTACGGTGAGGTAACTAAGGCAACATGGGGAGCATACCAATTAGCATGAGAATCCTCTAATTGGTGGATGAACAATAAGCTTGAACTGGACATAAGTTCCTAGAAATTGACTTGGAGAGAGTTCGTTGAAATTTTCTGCAAACGTTGGTTGCCACAACTCTATTATGACCAAAAACTTTGACTTTCAAGAATTGAGGCAAGGGACCATTTTAGTCAATGAATATTGGGAGAAGTTTAACTGAATTCTTTGATATGTTCCTATCTACCGCAAAGATGAACGATTCTGAATTAGGAAGTTCATACTTGGACTCAACAAAAATATCTGAGGTGAAGTCTATATGCATGGTCCAACCACAATGGACCTTGTGTATGAAAAATCCATTAAGTAGGAACAAAAGCTTACGTCAGATTCCAACTAGTGTGAAGGAGAACAACAAAAGAAGGATATTGAAGTCCCCGACAAAATTGGACCCAAGAAGGAAGAATTTGCACAATATGTAGCAAAGAAAAAGAGGAAAAGATCTCGCTTCAATGAAAAGGAATTCAATAGAGATTGGAAAAGTGACAACTCAAGGTATGATGACACTAGCAAAGCTAGTGAAGGTGTTAATAAGATTGGGGAAACCATGGAGAAAAGAGGATCAAGAGCAGGATGCTTTATTTGTAAAAGTAATCACTATGCGAATGAATGCCCTAACAAAACTTTTGGTACCCAACAACATGGAAACTCACTTCCTACACAAAAGGCCATGTTTCAGCAAAGGAAACACACTGCCATGGATATTGATGGAGAAGCTAATGCCCAAATCACACTGGCCCGACATTCTTGAAGCTTTCAAGAATGAAGAATAAATGTAGAGTTAGAATTTTATGCTTTTGAATAATACCTTAGTTCATCAGGGACGATGAATCATAAGGGGGGGAGTATGTTATACCTTGATTGTATAGCTACTATTGCATAGGGTGATTGATTGTAATGATTGGATCAATGTGATGAATAAAACATGTTGTTCTTATTATCATTATGAGTGTGTTCCATTTAATGATTGTCTCATTTTATTGTTACTTCTATTGATGTAATCCTAGATGAATGTTGTGTGTAAGTTGTTGAATAATGTTTATTCTAACTTTTGAGATATTTCATGTATATTATTTTGTTGTGAACATATGACTCCGGTTATCGTATCATGGAATGCAGGTGTGCGAACCATTCCTCTAAGCAGAGGAGAAATATCACTCGAGAGAGGAGCTTGGTCGGGTAAACTGCAACGAGAACCATTTAAGCATATACACACACGCCATTATGGGTTGGAGGAACCAAGTCAGTGAAGTTGGTCTTGATAGGTCATCCATAGGCTTTAGGAGTCTTGTTTACTTCTTTATGCTTTGTGAGTGATGTTTATTTGTCTATCTGACTTACTGTACTATGATAATTGCGTGGAAAACATGAAAGGATATAAGTGTATAGGTTGAGCGGGTAGGTATACACATGTATACAGTATGTACATATATCTATATGTATAAACATATCGATACAGACGTATGATCGATAGATGGATATGCTCATACATATGTGTCAATGTGGTATACATACACATATGTGTACACAGAGGTATATATGGTCATACACACATATATGCATACACACGCTACCTATTATTTGTGGATATAAATAATATTGTGTTATTATTTCCTGGTAGTTTACATATATATGTATGTATATATGTATATATTAAATTATGTATGGTTATTAAATGATATATACATATATACGTAAATATATATTTATATATATTATGTAATGTGTAAATATATGTATATATTAATAGTTACTTAATATATATAATATATATATATTTAATATATATATATATATTATATATATAGTTTAAAATATTTTAAATCTCTAAAGTGAAAATTAAAACATTATATTTTACTTGGAGTAAATATTAAAGTTAAACTATGGAAAAATAATAAATGTCTTTAGCGAATATATGAGAATCGAGCTATTCTCATATGGAAGAATTTAAATCATTTTTATCAAAAGGAAATCAAAATATTTGAAAAGTTAAGATTAAACTTTTATAAGAGAAAAATATTTGCTCTAAACTATTGAAAGCTTTTCCTGTGAAAATATGGCGCTGAAAAGAAGAACACACGCATGAGAGAAAGAGTGCTTTGCCTGGGAGAAAAATTCAAACCAGTTGAGGAATAGGGGTGACGCAGCCTGTGAGATAATGAGGTGTTCTGAGTTTTGTCAAGACCAATTCTTTAAAGGATGAATCATTTCTTTGTTGGTGCCATTTTTGGTGAGTTCCTATAGGTGTTGATTTTCTCCTTTAAGCCATGTGCAAAGTTGAAGTTTTCTTGTTTTGCTGCCTAAAACTGAGGTCGAATCACCTCTTAAAATGTTGAGTAAGGTATTAGAAACCCGCCATTCATCTCATTAAACTATTCAAAACATAGTGTTGTCATTTCTCATGCCTTCAAGAGTGGAAGTCGTTGGGTTTTAGGCTCTACTTATAGACGCCTTAACATTCTTTATTCTACACTTTTATGAATTCGAGTTTTCATAATACTCTGAGTTTATTTCACCATTCCATATTTTTGAGATCATACTCTATTTTCTAAGTGATAAAGGCAGAGGATTTACTAGTAAATTATCACAGTCTGAATATATTTCTATTACAGTTGAGTATTCAACAATTGAGAGTCCATATTGAGTGAGCATCCATCATTGAGAGTCCATTTTGAGTAAGTATTCATCATTGAGAGTCCATTTTGAGTGAGTAATCATTATTTGAGAAGTTTGTTTTGAGTGAGAAGTCATTCAATATCGAGGGCTTTATTGAGAGAAGAACTGGAAGTGCATATTGGAGAGAAAGCTTATAAACAGGCATGGAACCTTAGTCAATTTACAATTTTGAATGTGATCATTGTGTTTCTATTTCTTTGTATTTACTGTGTGTGCATAGTCTGAAAGTTAATTCCTGAATGCAATATAGTTGTAGGGGAAAAGGAATTTAAGGGAAATGTATACTTATTATGCATAAAAAGGGAATTTATGTGAAGGAATTTAAAGAGAAGAGTTAAAATGCATATTAGGGAAAAATTGCATATTTTGTATTGTCTCCATATAAGGAGAATATGTCTTTACTAGCTAATATATACTAGGATTGAAATGAGGACAAGAGTCAAGTATAAATGGCCAACTTAAAGTTATTAGGTTAACTCAAGTAAGCTTGAGAGACTCATAGGATAAAGATTTATAGTATAGGAGGGATAAAGTGATTTACTTGTTATGTTGGTTCATTTCTAGTAGATTAGATTGTCATAGGATAGTTTGGGATGATAGATAATCCAGTGAAGGACTAAGCATATGCGTAGTGTAAGATAGCCTTAAGTCAAATCGGCCCTGAGTAGTGTTTATGATAGATGACCTTCAATTGAAGTACCAAATGAGAATACTTTGGCCAAAGTAGTGAAATGTATGACTTCCACATAGATGTGAGTTAGTTGAGACTACACTGTCAGTTCATTGTGATCCTATACTAGTTCGAGATTGTGAAATAGCAAGGTTCTAGATGGGTAGGATGCAACACTATGCTCAGTTGGTAATCATTAGTAAATGCCATACCAATCCCTTCTTTCGAAGGGAGGGCCATCTATCGAATGATAGGTGTGCGGGGGACCGCATTATAAGTCCGTGGTTGGCGAAAAAGTGCTCGAGTGATGTTTCTCCTCCACAACAAGCGACCGATGCACCAAGATTTGAAAGGAAAGGAACCTGGACCTTCTTACTATTATTTGTTTAAAAACTCTCGAGCTTTGTATGTAATTGTTTTACTTTTGTACTCTGATTTATATTTGCAATGCAAATGGAATTCATGTTGAAATATATTGTAACTCTTATGCATTTATCAATGAAGAAAGGAAAATTTTATTGTGATGCCTCTATTACTTGTTACCTTTATATGTTTGGAGTAAAATTTAGAAAAAAATTAATTTACGCAAGGGATAGGTCGTTACAAAAAAAATTGTGGTTGAATATTTTTTTTGTTAATGAAATAAAGTGGAGACAATTATGACACTTGGTCTCTTGCAACCCTTAGTTGTTCCCAACCAACATTGGAAATAGGTCTCCATGGACTTCATCACAAGGATTCCAAGATCTAATGGTAAGAATGTCATCATGGAAGTAGTGGATCACCTCAGTAAATATGCATATTTTATTGCACTATCACATTCTTTTGTAGCAAGTGCAGTGGAAAAATATTTTTTGGAGAATATTAAAAAACTACATGGTATACCTTAGGTTATTGTTAGTGATTGTGATGCTATCTTTACTAGTAAATTTTGTATAAATTTATTCTCATATTTGGGTACTCAATTGGATCATAGTTCTTCATACTATCCTCAATCTAATGAGCAAACAAAGGTTGTTAATAAGTATTTTGAAGGATGTCCACATTGTTTTACTTCAGATAAATAGTCTCAATAGGTAGATTGGCTAGGTCACGAACAAAATGGTGGTATAACATTTCCTTCTATAGTTGATAAAAAAATTCTCCATTTATGGTATTGCATGGAAATCATCCTCCATCCATCACATCATCATGACATAAAATCAAATGAAGCACTAGATGGACCAACATCATAGTGAAAGAGGTTTTGAAGTTGGGGATTGGGTTTTCTTGAGTTTTTAGCCTTACAAGCAAATGTCATTGAAGCAACAACCAAAGAATAACAAGTTGTCTCCAAAATATTGTTGTCCATATAAAATCATGCAAGAAATAGGTAGTGTTGCCTACAAGATTGAATTGCCATCAACAACAAAGATACATGCATTTTTTCATGTTTCTTGTTTAAAGAAGGTAATTGGGAACAATATATCCCTACTTAGACAATATTACCTAAGCTCGATGAAGAAGGAACAATCATATTGGAACTAGAGTTTATTATTTAGAAACACACAAGGAAGCTAGGGATCAATTGAATATGCCATATGGGAGGATGAGGAGTTCATTCAAAAACATCCAAACTTGCTTAGCATTGAGGACAATGCTTCTCTGAAGAGGGGGGCATGCTATGCCCTTAATATTAGAGTACATTGGGTTATGAATAGTCGACTTGTGGCTATATTAACTCTTAATTGAGTCATATTATCATTATTATATTGTTATTTAGTTAATTAGGTTGACTTAGGGCTTATATAGGGTTATCTAAGTAAGCCTGGGTGATACCCTAGGCATAAATAAGGTATATATAGGAGCTAGTGAGTCTTATTTATCATCATATTATGAATTATGTTCTTATTAGAGATATTTGGAGGTTAGCCCCCTTAAAGTGGCTTGTTATTCTCAATTATTATCAAGTATTTGCAACATATTTCCTATCATATTATTTTATTGTGCAAGTTATTTTATTACAATCACACATTTAAAACCTATAATGTTGTGAGTGTAGTTGACTATGTGATTTACTTGCAAAGCTTGATAGGCAAGATAATAAGGATAGTGATAGAGGACCCTCTTATAGAGCTAAAATAATACCAATATCTAATTTGTACTACGTTGCTTTGGTAAAAAATAAACCATCCCACAATAACAAAACAACATAATCATCAAAACTTAAATTTTTTTTTAATAACACAAGAAAACTACTTTACATTTATAGAAGCTTTGAAACAAATAAATGCAAAAGAAAGCAAAGAGTAAGAAGGGGTTCATAAGTCATGAATCAGATTGAGAGGCTCTTGAAAGATGCATAAGGGAAAACAATAGGAAAAAGAAACAAGTTATTTTTTTGGAAAATAGTTGGTTTGATGAAGAGTGCATGATAGTAAGGAAAGCTCTCAAAGAGTTAGGCATAGAAGGGACAAACAAAATTTTATACCAATATATTATTAAAGAAAAAGAGATTAAATTCTCATAAGGAGATATGAGCTAATCTATTTAGGGAAAAAAAACCTTTTTTTGGAGGGAGCTTCAAAAAAGGAAGCAATACACATAGAATAACATCACAAACAATCAATGACTTAATTATGCAAGGCAACTATATGAGCATGAACCACAAATAGATGCTTCTCCCATGGTCAACATGACAACAAAACTATTTGCTTGACAAGAGGTTAAATAAGACCTATCAAGAAGTAAATAGTTTTGTTGTTGTGTTGACCATGGGTGGTGCATTTATTTGTGGTTCATGCTCATATAGTTGCCTTGCATAAGTAAGTTGTTGATCGATTGTGATGTTATTCTTTGTGTATTTCTTCCTTTTTTGAAGCTCCCTCCAAAAAAGGGTTATTTTTCCCTGAATAAATTAGCTCCTATCTCCTTATGAGAATTGGAAAACCAACCTTGTGATACCTCTCTTTAATAGTGGTGATATATAATCCATCTAATTACTAAACCATCATATGATTAATCCTTTATTTATAAAGTTGTTCAGAAGAATGGTTGAGCACATGATCGACAGGTGGATAGAAGAAAAAGGTAAGAGAGCAAAATGACAAGCAAGTTTTAGACCAAAGCACTTGAGTATAGATCATGACACCACTTTGAGATGCATCATTGAAAAATTTTAGATGATAAAGGGGAAGCATATTGCTATTTTTTTTACTTTAAGAAAGCTTTGATATAGTTTCTAAGAGAAAATTATGGTATAGAATGAAGAATCTCGATATCCCAGAGCAATATAAAGGGATTGTTCATAGGATTTATGAGGAAGTATGGGTAAAAATTAGAACTCAAGAGGATTTTCAAAAAGTTTTAGAAGTGACATAGTTGTCAAACAAGGGTGTCCTCTTT
>VDFB02378797.1:0-20899 GCA_007258455.2 Sequoia sempervirens
ATAAATAAATATTTCTATTTATTTAATAGTAAAATAAATTTAAGGAATTACTCAAATAAATAAATTTAATTAATTAGATTATCCAGACCATTTTTAGGTGTATACAGAGACAATTGATTGTTGGGGCTTGGATAGAGTTATGGGTTTTCGTTGCCTTGTTTGATAGCATGGATTCCCCCTATTGTAGCCTTCTTGTCATTTATTATGTTAACTAAACCAGTTCATAAAATAGTTTATGAGGCCATGTAGGTTAAAATTTTAGATGATTGATGTTTCCTCTTTATTGGACTCAAGTTTGGATCTAAATAGAACCCACTAGTGTGGAATGCAAAAATCTCTCTCCAAGTATTCAAATTTCCTTTTTGTTTCTTCTTCTTTGGTAGTTATTGACTTCACATAAGTATTTTGGCTAAGGGGATGAAGTGAAATAGAAGTTTGGAAAATTTGAGGAATGGGGCACTACTGTGGGGTTAAAATTTCTCCTTTTTGAAGAAGAAACTTGCAATGATAATTTTGTGTGAAGAGAGCCTTGAACATCATGATTTGAAATTAGGACATCATAAAACCTAGGGTTTTGTAGGGAATTTTTTGTTTGGGTGGGCAAGAGAATAACAAGAGAAACAAAAAGAAACATGATTCACCAGCTCTTGTTTCTAGATTACCTCTCTTGGAGTGGATGGACAATACATTAGGGAGAGACATTTTAGCATTCAAAAGGACAACGATTTATGTTAGTTTCTAAGAATATTTGACAAACTCCAAATCAATGCTCCAAAAGATGTCAATGGAGTTTCCTAGGAATTTAAGGATTTATCGCTCCATGTATTCAAGAGTAGGTTTTCTAATTGGACCCAAAATGGAATTATATTAGATCAATGCAGAACTAGGGTTGAAGTGGCCATAACACCCCTCTGATTTGCTATGTTTTCTCTGAAAATTTAGATACATTGATAGACTATATTTTATGTTATTGTTATTCAATCATTGATAGTGGAGTGATGATGGTGTTATATTTTGATGAGATGATACACTATGTGGATGCTTATTGTTTTATGTTATGCTTTTGATTAGCATAGTTATTATTTGAGATAATATTGAATATGCTCATATGTTGATTATTTATTTTTTGCTTTGTCAATCTTGATGTGACTGTATTGGTGAAGAGGACAGGATTACATCACTCGAATGTGAGTGCCCTACGATTTTCGTGATTCTGTCTTCACGGTGTGTATGATTTATTATCTGGATACATGTATGATATATACTTTTTTTGTAGATTTTCAGGTATAGGACAACGACTTCACCTGGATTCATACGTTTGAGCATGTCCACTACCCAATAGTAATGTTGATTAGGAGATAGTAACGAGTTTACCAAGTCAAACCTTTACCCTAGTATAGTGTGTCGTCAGTCAATGCATTGGTCATATTCTTTATCCACGTTTTCCTTGTTATTTATTTATTGTGTAAGGTTTATTTGTTAGGATTAATTTAGATTATTGATGTTGAGGTTTATAATTGATAAATTAATTAATTTCATTTATGTTATAAAGTGATTTTATTATTATATTAAATTTGATTTGAAATAAATAAGTTATTTAGATTTCAAATGCATAATATCTGTAAAATATCTTTGGAAATATTTGTGGTTGTTGTAGAATATTTTTTTTTTTTTGTAACTAGAAGTTAGAATATTTTTATTACTGTTGTTTGAAAATTGATTCTCATAGAGAATGATTGAAATTGAAAAGAAACAAAGTTATTTTCACGGAAGAAAGAGAGGATGTTAAAGATGGTTGAATTGTTTTGGGGTTTTTATATTTTAATATTAGAAGCTCTTAGAAAAGTTTGGGGATCTAGTTTTTGTTGCATTCTTTTGGTTTTGGATTATTTTTCTGTTATGCGGAAATTGGTAATTCTGGAAAGAGGCTTTGGCAAAGTTGGAAATTAAAGGGAAAGCTTTGCATAAAATTTTGAATCAACAAATCTTCTGGAATAGGTTCCTTATTAATTTTGTAAATTTAATTTGAAAAGGTTATTTAAATTATTATTGTTTTGCAAATTGGAAAGGTTTCCTGTAGAGGAGGATTTCATTGTTTGTAGAAGCTTTGTTTTTTTTAATGATTGCTGAGAATATTTATAGCCTTTTGTAGAAAATGTTTTAAATCCTCTGTTAAAATGAAGCTTTAGAAATGGATTTACCCTGAAGGAAATTATAGTTAAATTGTAGAACCTTTGTGGAAATTAAATTGAAACTGTAGAAAACTTCTTTTTGTGAAGATTGAAAATATTCTTCTGTAGAAAAATTTTGTTTAAGATTTTCTCTTTTTGAACAATCCTTTTTGGATATTTTTTTGTATATATATATTTGAGAATATATACATCGTCTAAAATTTGAAAGTTTATGAGAAATTTTATTTAAAAAAAAAAAATTGAATTTTTTTTTGAAGTATGACGAATGTTATTAAAGGCAGAGGATATGTTTTGAGGGAGGCTAGGGGCTACCCCACCTGATAGAGGGAAGTGGTGTAACACCCCTCCATTTTGGATGTTTGGATCGACAGTGTTTTCTTTGTAATGCTTTGTGTCTGAATATGCTTTGACTTTGGAACTTGGTGATCATTTGATCATGAACTAATTAGCAAGGCATATATGTTATATTATATTTTGACGTGATGTTATTTATTCTGATGTTATCTTTATGGCATGTTTTTGATTAACTTAGAAGATATTTGATTTAGTGATGATTTATGTTGTTGATCATGTTATTGATGTTAGATGTGTCAGTTAGTGATATTGTATGGGTGAAGGGGACGGGATTGTATCACTTGCTTGCGAGTGCCCTACAATTCTAAGATTTCCTCTTCATGGTGTGTTTGATCATATTGTATATATATGCATGTTCGATGTACTTTTGTTGCAAGTTGACAGGTACATGACATCGACTCCACCTAGTTCACAGGTTTGAGCATATCCATTGACCAACAGAAAATGATTGGGAGATAGTAGCTAGGTTTTCCGTGCCAAGTCATCACCCTAGTCATAGTGTGTCGTCAGGTTGTCGTCGGGGTTAGTTGTTTTAATTTGGTCAGTTTCACCTTGAGTATTTATTTAATTTCAAATTTTAAGGTTTATTAAATGCTAGGTGTAGTTTAATTGATGATTAAATATATTTAGTTGCAATGTTGAAATACGATTTATTTGATTTAATTAATAAAATAATTTTTGGGTTATTGATTGATTTGATTAATTAATAAAATTAAATTGAGTTTAATGATTAATTAAATTAATGGTGAAATATTAATTAAAATAGTTGTTTTGGCATTATTATATATTTAGATTCAAATTTAAATTGAAAATGGAAATTATAGTGGATATTAAGATTTAATTAAAATAAAAATAAAAATCTTGTTTGAATAGTTAAATTAAAATTAAAATAAATAAATAAATGATAATGTGTTTTTTTATTTCAATTTTGAAATTGTTGATAAAATAAATTATTTGCCTTTGAAATGTTTTTGTTTTAATGAATTTGGAATAATGCATGAAGTTTGAATTAGAAATTAGAAAATTGTTTTTAAATTAAAAATTGGAAATATTCCCCAGACGTTTTTTTTTAAATATATTTAGTGAGTGGGATTTTTAGGGTTTTTGGACCAATTTGGGGAAAAATCCTATTTTAGAAAATGGGATCTCATCTAAGTGCCAATTTTTCAATTTGGGGAAATTTTTCTTGGTGGTGGCTTGATTTGGATTTGTGAAGGAGATTGAATGTTGGCTTGAGCTGGAATTTGAAGAGGATTTGAAAGCTCCATTGGAATCTTCAAGCTTTGGAGAAAAATCAAGTTCCTCTTGTTCTTGCTTTGTTTCATTTTGAAAATAGTTTAAATCCTTGTGATGATTGTTTGGAAATCATTGTTTGGTTGTGTGAAAGTTTTTGAAATGTTGTTTGGTTTCAATTAAAAGCCATGAAAATTTGTTTTAAAACTAGCAATAGAAAACTTGGAAGGATTCAAATGAAAAGCTTTAACTTCTTTGTCAATTTAGGGAAAACCCAGAAAAATTTATCATATCATTGTGCTTTAAATCTTTCTTCTCAATTTTGTCCTCAAGAAAATTTTCCCAATTTGGGCTGTGAAATGATATATTCTTATAAATAACCATTTATATTTTTCATATAAAATCTATGCAAGCTGGAAGTTTTCTTTTCAAAAAATTTTGTGTGAAATTTGTTCTAGTTTTTACTAGAACAGGGTTTGGATTTTCATTTTTTCTTTTTTAAATGAAATTGATTAAATAAAGACAAAAACAAATAAAATTTAATTTATTTTTGTGGGGTGGGGAAGCCAACCCCCACCACCACCACCGTTGCAGCCGTCGCCCAGCAGGAGGCGGGCACTGTGTGCTTTGCACACAGGCACCGCCGCCCACAAGGAAGCAGTGCTATGTGCAAGCACATAGCCACCACCGCCTGTGGGATGCGACACTGTGTGCTTTGCACATAGGCACCACCGCCATGGGGAGGTAGGGCCTGCGTGCCCTGCTTAGGGCTTCGGCCCTTTGTTCTTTTTTTTTTAAATTCATTTTTTTAGCTTTTATTTATTTTATTTAGTATTTAATTTATATTATATTTTATATTATATGTATAATATTTAATATAATATATAGAATATTAAATATTATATATTTAATAATTAATATTATATATATAATATTTAATATAATATATTTGATATTTAATATTATATACATATATAATATTTAATATTATATAATATGTGAATTTAAATGACTTGTTATTGTTTATTATTTAAAATATATATATATAATTTAAATAATAGGGTTTATTTGGAGTTGGAAAATATGTATTAAAGGAGTAGTTTATTTTCATAGTTGAAAAATATAAATGTTTCTTTTAAAGAATTGATTTTGATAGGAATAAATAATCGAAAGACTTTGGGATTTAAAATTTACATTTTAGTGGCGTATATTTAAATGATGAATTATTATAGGAGTGCTAAAATGAGGATTTCATTATTATAGTCGAAATGTAATTGACGTATGATCAAACGTTTTATTTAGAATATTTATTTCGATTAATTTATTTATTCCATGTTGAAATATAGATTAAGTGATTTAATTAAATGTTTATTTTAATCAGATGAGATTTAGTTGATTTATTAATGCGGATTTGAAATAAAGACTAATTTATTTGATCTATATGTCTATTTATCAAAGTGTTTTGACTAAGAATATAATCATGAAACTTAGAGATAAATGAATGATTTATTTTAACTGGATGAATTTGTTTATTAAAATATCTCGATTATGAATATTACTATTAAACGTAGAGTTAATGATTGATTACTTTAATCAAATGACCTTATTCATTAGAACACTTTGATTAGGGAAGTTAATTGTGAAATTTAGAGTAAATGATTGGGTTGTAAATACTTCAATGTTGGGAAATGAATTTGGTATATTTGACTGAATACATGCAAGTAATGAAAACTATGATTGACTGGGTTTAGGAAACCCTAACATTAGATATTGAATTGCCTAGAATTCTTTTTATATCATGTTTCTTTCATTCTCAATGTTGGGAAAATGGGGTTAACTGTCTAAGTAAGTCTTCCAGAGGAGTTCTCTAGGATGGGATGTTTCTTGTAGTGGTTCAATTTGTGAATCACCTTGGGAATTGTGTAGAGTTGTATTATGTTGTTGTACCCAGTTTCCACATATGGGGATTTCTGCCTCCGTGGGAATAGGAGAGGGTAATGTGATTTGTACCTCCTTTGGAAGGAGTGGGTTTTTGTACTTTGGTTTCCTCTAGTGTTTGGAGTGAGTTTCCTTGATTTGTTACCTCCTTGGATTGAAGAGGTTGTATTATATAGTTACCTATTGTGGTTTTCACCGTGTGTGTTGTCGATAGGAGAGTGGCTCTTTGTGGGGGTCCGACACACAAAGGGGCGCTAGGGTAGCTCACCTAGAGTTTAACTAAGTGATAATTTAAAAGAATTAATGGGGAACTCTTACACTAATAAAGTTAATGAAGGCCTCTCTCGTGAAGCAAGTGAATATTAAGGCTCGAGATGAGATGAGACACATAGTTTTGCATGAGGGTCCGGCGGCTGGTAGAGTTGAGCCTAGATAGCCCAAGATGTGGGTTCGGTTGCCTTAGACAGTTGAGCTAGGGTAACTCATGGCAATTTATGTATGACACTCTTCCTATGTCAACAGTTAGTCAGTTATTGTGTGGTATACATGATCATTGATCTCTGGAAGCATTGTAACTTTGTGTTAAGTGATATTGTGGTTGTAGGTGTTTCGTTTACGTTATGCTTAGCCTGTGTCTAGTGGTAGATGGTCTTGTGTAGGAATTCCTTGTTACTATCTCCTAGCACGGAGGGAGTGGACCTTTCGGGGTTCCACGCGGTCGGGTGGCACGTGCTTTTAATCCGTTGGGTTGTCTTCTTGTTCGTGTGGACGAGATTTCTAGTTGACGAACTCGTGGGATCCAGTTTCATTTCATGCTTTATTCATTCCTGTTAATATTGTAATTTTATTACCCCTCATTATTATCGAGGTGGAATTTGTAATATGTAATCATGCTTATTGGATTTATCTCATTCGGGGAATGAGTGTTGTAATCGTGTTGTAAATTATATTATTGGAACTAAGTGGTATCTCATATTCTTGGATGTAAATTATTATGTATGGAATGTATGTGAACTTTTATTTGTTAAGTAATTAAATGGTATGGATTTAATTCATGTTTCTTGTTTGGTTTAAGTAACACAGTCTCGTAACCCTAGGGGATTGGTTGGCAATGGTTAGTGGACTTGTATGTTAATTGTTCTTCTTTTAAAAAAAAAAAAAATAGTTCATTTGTTTAGTAAATTGCAACTTTCCCTAGGGTTGCATGGTGGGGTGTTACAAGTGGACTGTGTGCAGCGCCCAACGCTACCTCACAGGATGCAACCCCCTTATGTGGATGGCTATGTATGCAGCCAACCCAGCCAACCTTTGTAAAGGTTGTGCTTACAACCTTTGTTTACCTTGTTTTATTTCGATTTATATTTGGTTTTATATATATTATATATATATATATATATATATATATATATGTTTTTTTTGCTTATGGTTTTGTATATAATATATATATTAAATAATTAATATATGTTATATATGTAATGTATGTATATATATTTGTATATAGTTATGTAAAATGAATATTGGAAAAGATTAATTGGATTATGTAATTAGAAAATATATATATTTATTTAAAAATGATATTTATTTAGATGGATATTATTGCTTTAGATGCATGCAAGCATGATAGTTATCCTTTAATGATTGATTATTTTAATTAAGGAAATTGACTTAATTATTATGAGTAGTTGTGAAACTGAAAGTTAAACATTTAGTTTAAATCGTTGTTTATTTATAAGTTGGAATTATGTTTAAGTGATGTATTTTAAATATGAGTTATTGATTTATTTGGATTTAGGAAATATTAATGATAGTTCATTTAATTACATGAGTTGCTTGTTTTAGTTACATATACTTATGTAATGGTGTATTGGGGGGATCTTTGTTATTGTGAAAATATAAGTCTTCCAGAGATTTTAAATTGTGAAAGGGTTGTTGTGTCTTTTGTTCACCCTTTGAGATTTCCTTGGGTAGTGCATGTAGTTGGGATTCAGTATTTGACATCCATAGGGATGTGTTACCTTTTGAGTTATGTTGATTATTTGTTATTAGTTTTTGTGCACTGTCTAACCTTGGGTTGTGGAATAAGTATATTGTGTTGTCCATAGGGGAGTGGCTTTCAAATGGGGCCAGCACACAAAGTAGTTCTAGTATAACTCATATGAGAGTCAGTTTAATCATGGGAAATTAAATAAGGGTATGTGCAAGATTGTGCGAACCCCAATCCTACTACCTAGAAAACAACATGAACAAACACATTAGAAGATGAAATGCAATCAAGAACAAGGATTCCTCAAGAAATTCATTTGAATAGCAAAAGATATAGAATATGAAATGAAGAACATGATGAAATTTAAAAGCATATCAAATCCTATTCTAAAGCAAACAAACTCCTAATCTCTTAAGGGAATTGGTGCCAATTTGATGTGAAAATTGGCCCTTTCCCAACTCCAAATATGCAATGGTGGTTTGATGAATAAATTTGATCCACTTTGTTAATGCTTGATGAGTACTCCAATGGAAAAATCTGCATAACCTAGCTAAGATTCAATGATAATGGATGGAATTTGCTAATGATTTGAGTATAGTAAGTTTACTCAAATTGTGGATGATAGAATGAGGAGTTTAGCCTCTTATTTATAGATGATATTGATGGATGAATGTCCAAAATAGAGCAATGTGGGACTAAGAATTAGCCAATGGAAAAGTGTCGCTTGTCAACCTATGAGGGGATGGAGGATGTGCAAATTTTGGTCAATGTGCCAATAAATGAGATTGATTGGCCTTTCTCAAATTAAAATTTGGCTTGTTGGAGGGAGAAAGAGTGACATAAATGCCAAGTGGGGGACATGTAAGAGGGGATTTATTGCCATGTTGGAAGGGACAAGTCAACTTGCTTTCAAATTCAAACTTGAGGAATATTCTCCAAAGATGCTTTGTTGAGGGAAAATGATGAATTTATAAATAAATTAAAATGCTTTATTGGTGCAAGTGGTAAAAGCTAGAGGATGTGATGGGTGATTAGATTAGATTAATCAAGATTAGATTAGTTAAGATGATGTTAGATGCTTTTGACCCATTTGACTTAAATACTTTGATTTATTTAAATCAAAAGGGAGATGAAAGGTGATTTAATTAAATAAAGTTTGGTTTATTTAATTAAAAGGATGATTTCAGATTTGATTAAATAAAGGTTTGATTTTAAAGGATGATGATAGGCTTAAATTAAATAAAGTTAATTTATTCAATTTAAATGGATGACCTTGGGAGATTAATTCAATTAAACTTGGTTTATTTAATTCGTGAGCGAATATGATTATGCATGATGTCAATTTGACGTGTCTACAAGGATCATGATGGGCCAAAAAGTGGCATTATGATGGGTATGTGTAGGGTATGTGGCTGACGACTTTTTTTACCCAAAGTTGATGAAATGAAAAGGGTTTTTAAAGGAGATTCTCAGCTTTCCACCAATATAAATTATGCTATAGTTTGAATTTAATAAATAATTATTATTCATTTTCTATTTGAATTATGAGTAAAGTCTTGATTGATAGGCTGATTAAAAAACATCTATAGCTTCAAACAATGTCAAGCATTTTTTGAATCCGGAACATGCATCACATTCCTGATCGGGGAGAAGGGCGCCCCGCTCCTTCAATATCTAGAACTACCCATGGCTCCCTCGCTGGAGCGAATTTGCTTGGTGGTGGGCAGGCTAAGGGTGCTGGTGCTGCTGCCAAAGCCAGGACGAATGTTAGAGCAAAGTTGGGGCTTTCTGGTGGTTTTATTCCGGTCCGGAATTCAATCTCAGTGAAGCTTAAAGATGAAACTGTCAACGAAATTGAGGAGACTGCTGCTGACCTCTCTGCTCTTGGAGTGATTTGTCGTTTTAAAGGTTTTTGGCCCAACCTTCCTCTTTTGCACTCTTGGATTACTTCTGAATGGGAGCCTTTTATTTCGGGTAAAGTTCAAATTTTTCCTATGGCTAAAGGTTTTTTTGTGGCAAAATTTGATAATGCTCTGGACAGAAATGTTATTCTGTGTGACAAATTTTTTAGTTGGGAAGACAAATTTTTGCTGATGGTGAAACCTTGGCATTTTGACTTCAACCCTATTTCTAAAACTTTTAACAAATTCCCAATTTGGGTTCGATTACCTAATCTCCCCCTTCATCTCTGGAATGTCTCTCTTTTGGAGGAAGTGGGTGATGCTCTTGGAGATTTTCTGATGGTGGATGAAGAATCTTTTGACATTCTTCATTCCACCTTTGCTCGCATATTGGTCGATTTAAATGTTTCAAAAGGGTTACCAGCTGAGATCTTACTCAAATCTTCTAAAGGCTCTTGGATCCAATCTTTGGATTATGAAGGAATTCCTTTCCGGTGTAGGAGATGCTTCAAAACCGGACACGCTGCTGCACATTGTGGTTTTGAAAAAAATACTAAGACATCAACTTGGTGGAAAGAGGCTTCTCAACAACATTATACTGTTGAGAAGAATGCTGATCATAATAAGAGTTTTTCTGAGGTGGTTGTTTCGGAACCACCGGACCTTGGAACCCCCCCTCCGGTCGTCTCTTTTGGTGAGGTTGTTAAGGCAACCCCTATTGATCCTTTGGCTGTCTCTCCGGATGAAAGTGCCTTGGCTGTTCATCCCGGCAGCTTTTCTGATAAGTCTCAATCTTTACAAAGTAGTCATGAGGACAATCCCAAGTGTATGGTTGTTGGCTTTCTTCATCATGAAAATATTAAGAAGGGATGGCATAGTATGGCTACGCAGTTGGAAGAAGGATGGATTACTGTCAAGGGTAAAAAAGATAAATCTTCACGGCCTTCTTTCAATATGACTCTTCACTCCCACAAGAAAAGTGCTAATTGTAATTCTTGAAGGGTCTTGTTTGGGTGCTGGTTTTTTGTTGGCTGCAGGCTGTCCTTTCTGCAGCCTGGCTTTTCTTGTTGTAAAGGGTTATGGATCCCCTCAAAATCTGCTTTTCCCTAATATCAAAACATGCATCACATTCTTTGCTTCTCATACTACGATTAAAAAATAAAAAATGAATTTCATGAAGTTTTGACCAAGCAAGGTGGTCAGACATACGAGTTTTTTATATTTTTAAAAGTTGTAATAAAAAATTCATAATTAATTATTTACTTGGAAAAAAATTACAAAATAATATGCATCACATTGGGACATGAGCCCTTTACTTATATCTAAAATATTATTATAAAAGAATAATATCATTTTATTGTATAGGGTGGTTAGACGGTACACCTACTTCTTATTTTTTTTCCCTAAAAAGTTAAGTATACTCACCGCATTGAAGTTTCAAATTTTCACAAAATAGATTTTTTAAATAAACCTAGTAGTTTAGAAACTACATTCAATTTTCTACAGATTCTACACTTAACTTAATAATTTAGCCTCACTCATTGGCTCAAGGGATTGTATTAGACTTGAGATGATTCAGGAAGGCTCAGAATGACAAGATCATTATCTTATCTTCTCAAAAGATAATTGATTATGTACTAGTATGCGTGTGGGGTTAGAGTTCATGAGAGGTTACCAGGATAACCCAGTATGGGGGCAAGACCTAGGAGGCCGAAACCTAGGAAGATCTTCTAAGGATAACCAATGTAAACTTTGTGATGACACTCGTCCTATGACAACGGTTAGTTTGTATTGTACAAAGGATGTACTTGATTCAGTGGTTCTAAAAGAAATGTAACCTTATGTTATGTGTTTATTGGTACAATGTTGTTTTGTATGTTTCCTATATCTAGAGGTAGTAGGTTTGTCTTGGTTTCCTTTTACTATCTCCTAGCACGAGGTTTGGTCCTATGGGTACCACATGGCTAGGTGGATCATGCACCTTACACTATTGGGCTTTCCCTGCTTGTTCGTGATGGAAAATTTTTCCAGTTCGGGGAGCTTGTGTGTATCTATGGATATGTCAAACTTCTCTTATGTTCATTGTATCTATGGGACACTATGTATTTATACTCCTCATTGGTAATCAAGGAGGATCCATGTATTTTGTAATTGTAACATTTTGTATGATCTACCTGATCTTGGAGATGAGCTATGTAATGGTAGATGGACTTAATGTAATCTTTGCAAGAATTAATTATTGTACTTTGTATATTATGTAATGGGTTAATGCTTTGATGTATGTTGTTTATCATGAGTTAATTTCATATGCTATGGTTAGATTAATTTTGTAAGTTTTGGGATTCACATGTAGACACATTGTGTGTCCCAGAGGATGTATCTATTTAGCGTAGATTACTTTACTTGTTATTGTTACTCTTTTTAAGGGGAAAATTAGTTGCGCTTCCATAGTTTTGCATCATCCTCTAGGTTATGTGGATGGGTTTTACACTTGGTATCAGAGCCTAGGTTTAAGCACTGGGAACTCTGGGATAATGTGGAAACCATTAATTTGTTTGCATAGGATTTAAGTTGCATACCTTGTCTTACACCTTGGTATTTTTGTGTAGGATCATGCCACCTAGGAGAGGTTGAGGTCATTATCATGGCTCTACAGGAAAACACAGAGGTAGTCAGTAGAACTCACCCCCTCATGTTTCTCATGATTTAGATCATGAGGAACAATAGGCTTCCCAAAACATTCCAGGAGGTGGTATTCAAAATTTGGATCCACCAAGGATCGAGGGTGCTCAGTTGCGTCAATTTTTGGAGGAGACTCTTACCTATCTTGGATCGAGGCAAGAGGTAGATCAGATTGTTATTGGAGAGAAGGATGTACCAACATAGTTAGAGGTAGTTGTAGTTGCACATATGAAAGATTTACTTAGAGCTCAACCACCCTTATTCGATGGCTCATGCAGTAGTTTAGAGGCTAATACCTGGTTGATTAACCTGAACTGGTGTTTTACTATGCACCCATATGGTAGCAACACTAGATCCAGATGTGCGATTATGCACCTGAGAGACTTTGCTTCCACATGGTGGAGATTGGATGAATAGAAGCTCCATATTGATATTGGTACCATATCTTGGGAGATGTTCCTAGAGATTTTCCATGCCAAATTCCTCTTTGATCATTGGTGATAGCGTCATGGTGATGAGTTCCTTAATCTATGATAGATGACTATGTTAGTTGAACTATATGAGCATCATTTTTATGAGCTCAAGCAGTATGTAGGAATTGGTGATTACAAGTGCATGTTAGTGCAGCAGTTCCTTAGGGGTTTAAATGCTCAGATCAGTGGGGGTGTGGGGGTTTTCGAACCCAAGACTATGGAGATAGCAATAGAAAAGGCTAGACTTGTAGAGGAGAATTTGGTGATGGCATTGGGTGGTCATGTTGGAGTGTAGATAGGCAATACTTCAGCTGTAGGACCTAGTGCATGCAATGGCTAGACTCAGGGAGTTGGACCACCTAGGGAACAACAGATACCAACACAAAGAGGATAGTACTAGAACTCAAAGGGGAAATAGAAGAAATTTCCACCTAGATAGAGTAACAGTTATCATTCAGGGGGTGACAAGAATTGGAAGTGTACCAAACACTTTAGTAATGCATAGATGACATAGAGTACTTAGTTTACCTTTAGGGGTAGTGTTCAGAAATCTAGTGCACCTTTTGGAGGTAGTTTTCCATGGTCTAGTGTACCTCTAGGTGATAGAGACTTTAGTAGAGGTACAAGTTGTTTTGCTTGTGGCCAGTAGGGTCACATTGCTTGATAGTGTGGCCCTCAAAAGGGTACTTCTGGATTGAGTAAGAGACCAACGACTTCCAAGATGATAGTAGGTGATGTAGGTAGATCGTATAGGGTGTTTACCATGGTGGATAACCACCAAGCCAAGCACCAAGGTGTTGTTGGAGAGGTTTCTGGTGGAGTAAGGCATCATTCTTTGGGAACCGTGCATATCCTTCAACGTCGGGAGTTGATCCTCAAGGGTCGAGATATTGATACTTTGGATACTTCGAAGGATGTGACTGGAATCTAAGGGAGCTCTATCCCTATTTGTTTGCAAGCTTCTAGGAGTAAGCCTGATCCTAGGGTGGGAGGATATAATACCCCTTTGATTTGCTATGTTTTCTTTGATAGTTTAGATACATTGATAGACCATATTTTATGTTATTGTTATTTGATCACTGACAGTGGAGCGATGACGGTGTTATATTTTGATGATATAATACACTTTGTGGATGCTTATTGTTTTATGTTATTTTTTGATTAGCATAGTTTTTATTTGAGATAATATTGAATATGCTCATATGTTTATTGATGTTTTGTTTTGTAGTTTTGATGTGATTGTATTGGTGAAGAGGACATGATTACATCACTCACATGCGAGTGCCCTGTGATTTCCGTGATTCTCTCTTCATGGTGTGTATGATTTATTATCTAGATACATGTATGACATATGCATTGTCTATAGGTTTGTAGGTACAGTACAATGGCTTCACCTAGATTCATAGGTCTGAGCGTATCCACTACCCAACAGTAATGTTGATTGGGAGATAGTAACAGGTTTACCTAGTCAAACCTTTACCCTAGTACAGTGTGTCACCAGTCCCTGTATTGATTGTATTCTTTATCCATGTTTGCCTTGTTATTTTATTTATTGTGCAAGGTTTATTTGTGAGAATTAATTTATAAATTTTATGATTGGTTATTTAATTAATCTAGATTATTGATGTCAAGGCTTTATAGTTGATAAATTAATTAATTTAATTTATGTTATAAAGTGATTTTGTTATTATATTAAATTTGATTTGAAATAAATAAGTTATTTAAATTTCAAATGCATAATATTTGTAAAAGATATTTGAAAATAATTTTGGTTGTTGTAGAAAAGATAATTGTTTTGTAACTAGAAGTTAGAAGATTTTTATTACTGTTGTTTGAAAATTGATTCCCAGAGAGAATGATTGAAATTGAAAAGAAAGGAAGTTATTTTCATAGAAGAAAGAGAGGATGTTAAAGATGGTTGAATTATTTTGGGGTTTTTAGATATTAATATTAGAAGCTCTTGGAAAAGTTTGGGGATCTTTTTTTTTTTGCAGTCTTTTTGTTATGGATTATTTTTCTGTTATCTAGAAAGTGGTAATTATGGGAAGAGGCTTTGGTAAAGTTGGAAATTGAAGGGAAAGCTCTACATCAAATTTTGAATCAGAAAATCTTCTAGAATAGGTTCCTTATTTCTTTTGTAAATTTAATTTGAAAAGGTTATTTAAATTATTATTATTTTTCAAATTGGAAAGGTTTCCTGTAGAGGAGGATTTCATTGTTTGTAGAAGCTTTGTTTTTTTTTAGCGATTGCCAAGAATATTTACAACCTCTGTAGAAAATGTATTAAATCCTCTGTTAAAATGAAACTTTAGAAATGGATTTTCCTTAAAGGAAATTATAGTTAAATTGTAGAACCTCTGTGGAAATTGAATTGAAACTGTAGAAAACTTCTTTCTATGAAAATTGGAAATATTCTTCTATAGAAAACTCTTATTTAAAATTTTCTCTTTTCGATCAATCTTTTTTGGATATTTGTTTGTATATATATATATTTGATAATATATACATCATCCGAAATTGTGAAATTTTATGAGAAATTTTATTTAAAAAAAAAATTGAAAAAAAAATCATCATACGACGAATGTTATTAAAGGTAGAGGAGATATTTTGAGGGAGGCTAGGGGCTACCCCACAACTGCCCCCATAGAGGGAGGTGGACTATGTGCACCACCCAGCACTGCCTCATAGGCCACAACTCCCTTATGGGGATGGTTGTGTACATAGCCAGCCTTTGTAAAGGTTGTGGTTACAACCTTCATTCACCTTGTTTTATTTCAGTTTATATTTTGTTTTATATAGTATATATATATATATATATACATATTTAATATATATCTTCTATATATATAATATATATTAAATAATTAATATATGTTATATATGTAATGTATGTATATATATATATATTTGTATATAGTTATTTAAAATGAATATTGGAAAAGAGTAATTGGATTATGTAATTAGAAAATATATATATTTATTTAAAAATGATATTATTTAGATGGATATTATTACTTTAGATGCATGTAAGCATGATAGTTATCCTTTAATGATTGATTATTTTAATTGAGGTAATTGAATTAATTATTATGAGTAGTTGTGAAACTAAAAGTTAAAAATTTAGTTTAATTCGTTGTTGATTTATAAGTTGGAATTGTGTTTAAGTGATGTATTTTAAATATGAGTTATTGATTTATTTGGATTTAGGAAATCCTAATGATAGTTCATTTAATTACATGAGTTGCTTGTTTTAGTTACGTATACTTCTGTAATGATGTCTTGGGGGGATATTTGTTATTGTGAAAATATAAGTCTTCTAGAGATTGTAAATTGTGAAAGGGTTGTTGTGTATTTTGTTCACCTTTTGAGATTTCCTTGGGTAGTGCACGTAGTTGGGATTCAATATTTGACATCCACAGGGATGTGTTACCTCTTGACTTATGGTGATTATTTGTTATTAGTTTTTGTGGACTGTCTACCCTTGGGTTGTGGAATAAGTATATTGTGTTGTCAATAGGGGAGTGGCTTTCAATGGGGAAAAACACACCAAGTGGTGCCAAGATAACTATTGGGATGTGAAGCCCAACGGTCACATGATCGTTTGTATTCTCCCATCTTTTCATATTCAAAGAGCTTTGTATAAATATGTGTGGCTGATCATGTATTGTACAATGAATTGTTGATTAATACAGTGATTCCCTGGTTGAGAGTGGATGTAGGCTATTGTCAAACCACTAAAAACTTGTGTCTCATACTTTGTTCTTTGTTTTTCTATTTTATTATTTTTTGTGTTTGTTTTTTAATATTTACAATTGGTATTAGAGCTATGGAGAAATTTTGGGTTGTTGGTTAGAACCAAAGAGCAGAGATGGAATTTGAAGAAGCCTCTCGATACTTCCCATATATTTTAATGGGTATAACTAATTTTGAATTTGATGATGATGATGCTAATTCTGTCATTGAAGAATTCCTTGGAAGCTTGGATTCGACTCAAGACGAGGGTTTGAAGCAATAGTTGGTTGAAAGAGAGACTGTAGATTTTTCCTTTTGAGATGAGGAGGATGCCTCCTTGGGAGAGGAGGATACAGTATGGTACCAGGAAAGTGAAGATGAGCCTAAGGAAGAGGCCAAGAACTGGGACAAACATCTGAACAAAGAAATTGTATTTCTAAAGGAGGACATTTTGATGTTGAGAGAGCGAATATACTGTATCGAGAAGGAAAAAAAGAAATTTGTGAAAGAATGGGAGTTTTCTGAAAAGGAAAAAAATGAAAAGTTGAAGGATGAATTGGTTGAGCTCCATTCTATTTTTACCGATTTAGACATCAGTTGCCAAGAAGTAGAATCGGTGAATGAAGATGAGGAGACACTTAATTCTATTTTGTATGAGATGACGGATGATAGAGGGAAGGATTTTGAAGGAGTCTAGAGTCCCATGAAGAAATAGGCTTTAGATGAGGATACTTTTGTAATGTCCCCTTCTCAAGCGTGATGAACTCAGTTGAACGTTGGCCTATTCTGGAGACCCGTAGTCAACTTGAAGGTTGAAATTAAGGTTTCCTATTTTGGTGGTTGTTGCTGCTCAAGGCTTGGAGATTGAATTGCAGTTTCTTTCTAGGTTTTCATAGAGCTTCACAATGGTGTGGTTTGCTTTGCATTTTGAGCACTTTCAGGAATTTACTATTTTTAGTAAATTCTATTTCTGGCAGTGGTCTTGTAGTTCTTAGTGCAGTTGGCTCCCTTCTTTAGCCGGTTCATTTGGTTTGTTCATTTTTAGCCTTGGGATGCATTTTTGAGATATAAGTTCAATTAATTTAAATAATGTTATATTTTAATGTTGACCCCCCCTTGGCCTAACCTCATCACTTCAAGTTGTTTTAAAAGGTGGTCTTCATGGGTGGACGCTTCATTGAGGTGATTTAATATTTTCTAAAGTTCAAAATATATTTCTCAAAAGTGGATGCCAACTTTGTGGAGAGGATGATTTTAAATTAAAAAGTCAAAAAGAAGCCTTGAAAAAGTGACGCCATCTCTTGGAGGGCAAATGGTTGATTTCAAATTTGAAAATTAGGGTTTCTCTTTTAGAAGTTTCTGGAGGGTCTTCTCAAAATTATAAAAGGAAGCCTTGGGTCTTCATTTTCACATCTTATGACTTGAATATTGTTATGCTGTTGAATGGTGTTGGAATTGCTTCGAGGAATGAATGCCTCCTAGCCTTGGCTCGACTTCGTGCTTGAGAGATAACATCTAGTGGAGAAGTTTGCTTGTTGTTCAAACGATTTTGTAGTGAGGTTTGAATTGAAGCTTGATTTTTGCTTTTGTAGCTCAGTTTTTTGCATTTCATATCAATTTATGGAGTTACCGATATCAAGGTTGAATCTGTAGTTTCACTCATAAATCAAAAAATAAAATTTATCTCTTTTTGGGTATTTTCCTATTCCATTTCTCTAACAAGGGCGACCTTACTTGCTAGGTTTAAGATTTTATGAAGAAGAATTGAACTTTTAAGAAGGAAATCACCCCTCCTTGGGGGCTGTACCATTTAGGTTCTCTTGGAATTTGTGCAAGAATTAATATATCATATTTTGGGTCAGACTTTGGGTTCTTATTTGGGTTCCATCACTCTAAGAAGCTAGTGCAATTCATTTGGTGTCATTTGGGTGAGTTTAGTGTGAGTTACAAGCAATTTGGTAGGGTTATGTGTTGCTGATTTAGTATTTCAAGTTGTTGGTCTGTCATATCAGATTTGAGTAAAGTGCATTTTGGTGAAGGGTTGGTGTTAGGAAGTCATACAATTCCTTGAGGAGGTCCCATTTACTTTGCAACAATTTGAGGAGCTTCTAATCCATGTTATTGCAGGCACATTCCTATTACTTTGTGAGCTAAACAGTAGTACTGTCAACATTTCTTAATATCTCTCTTCATGTTTTGTAATACCCACTAAATAAGTGGAAGAGGTTGGCTTTCTGCCTAATTTCATTTGAATTGCATTGTAGTTGTAGTATCTTTGCCATATGGTAGCTCTGTTCCCATTCTGGGTTGCATTGAGTTTTACTTTCAGCAATAATAGTTGGTAGGGATCCTCAAACCATATGATCATCCATATTGGACACATTCTTGGTTAGAGTTGTTTGTTCAAGCAATGCATTAGATCCTCTAACCATATGCTCACACCTTCCCCAACTCGGGATCCTGGTGTACATTCTTGGTTAGAGTTCATTCCACATCGTTTGGGTTTTCATCTAACCTTAACCAGTGCATGTTGTTTGTAATTGCATTCAAAAATTGAAAAAAAATGGTTTGGAATATTCCAGTGGTATCAGAGCCACGCATCCTACCATCCTATGAAAAAAACCTTCTATGAGTGACAAAGAACAAAGATACTTAGCAAGGGAATACAAGAAGGCTACAAGTCAATTTCAGTGGCATCAGGTTCCGGAAGGTCCGACAACATCAGAGGTATTAAGAGAAAAATGGGAGTCATCTCAGGGAAAAGAAATGGGGGATAATGAGAGGACATCGGGTGGTAATGAGGTGAGTTCTGGCAACAGAAATGACAATGGGAAAAGTAGAGAAAGAATGCCTAGTCCAGGAAAGAGTTTTGAGAGGAAGATGGATGCCCTAATGGATATGGTATCTTTCATGATGGGGAAAATGGGTCAAAACCCAATTCCACAGAACAATCCAAGACATATGGGAGATCATAGTGCCTCCAACCAGTATAATGGACATGCTGCTTAGCCTGCTTCAAATAGCACATACATTTTGTTTGTTCCCACAAAAGGATATGAAAATCACGGCAAAACCTATCTTGGGAATTGGACATTCCAGCAGGTGACTAATACCTCTTTGTGGTCATTCATTTACTTGTCAAACCAGGGAACGTAAACTTTAAATGGAGAAGCACTATATGTGCACTAAGAACCGGCTTCAGTCACAACCTATTGAAAATAAATACTTGGAAAGAAATTCTACCTATGCTATAGGAAGAAAATTTAAAAGTTCTCTTTAACTCAATCATAATCTAACTAAAGCAGAAATCGTGAAGAAGCTAAGCAATTGAGAGACAAACTATAAACTCCGCCTTTATGTCAGCAGGAACAAACATGTGGATGGTGGATTCTTGATGTCATAGGAACAAGATAAGACCGAAGCTTAGGTTAAACTTCTTAAATGAAATCTATCTTGAATTCAACAAATGATAAACAACTACTCTCCTACATATACTTACTAAGTGGTCCCCCTTAGCAAGCATCAAGTAATTTACATAGAAGATTGTGCTTAGAACTCCATCAACTTTTATTCATAATGTGAAATCATTTACATTGATTGTTCTACTTCAGAAAACTAACAAAAACTTTGATTCATATTATAATTCTAACTCTTACATAATCTGCTTCTCTATCTATCTCCTTCTTGTTCACCCGCGCAAGAGGAACACTTATTTTAAATCAGGAGAAGAACTAACTAACTAACCCTAACAGAGAAAGACGTGGATATAAAGTGTATCCTGAAATCGAGGAATAGACTTCATAAATGGGTTTATCCATTCAACTCAATCTAGAGAGAATCTAGCACTCCACTCTTTCCAGATTAAATTTCATTTAAAATCCTTCCCAACAATTTCGATCAAAGAGTCTTTGCCAGAGCTTCCTCGAAGTCATGCAGGAAATGGACTTTACTGCAAGGCCGAGATTGATTGTGCTTGACTCGATCATACTTTCTTCAACAACCTTGCGAAACACAAGGTAACAAATGCGAAAGAAAAGGTGCATGGTACATACACAATATCATTTATTAATCACATATTTAAATCTATTTCTATCATTCAAAAATCATATGCTATACTAGTCATTTGGGGAAGTCAAATTGTGGTAATAAATATAGACATGTCAACATGATAGGGTCAGTAGGAACATGAAAGTGTATTGCTACAGATATCCCCCAATAAAAAGGTTTGAAGAGAGTTAAAACATCCATGAACAACAAAGTAAAGGTATTAAAAGTACACCATGATATCCAAATTATGAGCATATTTTTGGCTCATCATTTTGCCCCCTACTTAACCCAATGTTGGTCCTCCAGCATTAAACTTCCTGGTGGTCTCTCTGAAATCAGTGGTTGAGGCATGACCCTAATGAC
>VDFB02378798.1:0-22476 GCA_007258455.2 Sequoia sempervirens
ATCAACTACATATTGTTAGCTAATTTCTCACTGGAGTGATTTTAAAAATACTAAAAAAAATTTTACCATGCTAGGGATGTACAAGAGTTGCTATGTTATGTTTTTTTTGACAAAAAACAACACCATTTTTCTACATCCCTCTATTGAACTCCTTAATCTCAACCATTTTCAAAATAAATTAATAGTTTAGAAAGTAGACTTGGAGCACTTTGATCCTTTTTTTGTTCCATCTCAAAATTTTGAGTGTAACTATCCTCAATTTCATGTCCAAGATCAATATTTCTTGATTTCAGAAAAAAAAAAAGTGGCCACTTAAGCCCCCTTTTTGGGACCCATCTTTTTGCACTTACCCAAGGGTGCCCTTGTCCCCTTAAAATGGCCCCAAATTTAAATATGTCAATGTTGGTAATTTATTGTTTGAAATTCAAATCCTAATTGTCGGCCATCAAGCTTTATTTTTTTGGGGAAATTAGATTAATTGCACATAAATACATAGTATTTTCACCATTTTAATCCCAAGGGAAATTATTGAGAAAATTGAAGATCCTAAAATCATTCAAGAGCATATTTATCAACATAATTTTCAGTCAATCATCATATTAATCCTTCATCATGTTTTTATATACTTTTATTCCTATTTTTCATGATCATTTATTTTATGAGTGCTAACACTTGTAGGTCTTCAAATAAAAAATAAACAAGGAATCCTTGATGGTGATGTGCATGAATTCAGTCCATCAAGGTGATTAGATTTGAATGGTGAGTTGTAGAAAATTGTTAATTCACTACTTATTTATCATTTAACTTCTATCCCTCAAAAGGATAAGCTCTCTTTATCATAAATTTTTCCATTGTGGAGGTAGAAATACCAACACAGGGTTTGACTGAGGAAAGCCCCTATATGGAACAACCCTTCCTCTCCTTTTGAATGTGTAGGTTACAGATTTGAGGAGGATTAGAAGAATATTGAAGATAGTTTTCTCCTCTATGCATTCAAGCCCTACAACTTGACAAGATATAGAAACTCAATTATCTCAATAATAGATGAAGATCTGACAACAAGATCCAAAAGGAAGAATCCATAGACCAAGGAATTAAGGACTATGAAAGAAGATTTTAGTTTTAGATCCCTAGACTAAGACACCCTTGGCACACTTCTCCACTCAAATCAAGCTAAAATTCAAATCATAGGTGCACACATATCTGCTTTGTTCATTTCTAGTCATCAAATTTGGTTATCAATTTCTAGGTTGTTTGTAGTCATCTCATAATAGTGCATTTTCATAGTTAACTAGTTGTATCAGTGCATTTCATCAAAAATCCATTTCAAAAGCTCCCCCACTCCCACACACAAAAAAGGAATTCCAAATCAAGAATTCCTTGTAAAAATACACCTAAATTTGTACACGTTGACCTATATTTCAAGGAAATTGTGAGACTATAGGGATTACCATGGAGCATATTTTTAGATGAAACAAATTTCATAGGATACTTCTACAAAATCCATGGAAGAGATGAAGACAAACCTAAATTTTAGCTCAACATTTCACTCATAGATTAATGGACAAACAAAAGTTTTAAATAGGAGATTTGGAAGCTTGTTGTGATTCTTAGTGGTAGATAATCCAATAAATTAAGATATATTTCTACTTCAAGAAGAGTTTTCATACAACGATTTAGTGAATATAAGTATGATGAAGACACTATTTTAAATTATGAGTAGATTACAACCTAGAGGACTAGCGAAACTTAGAGACATCATTAAGGAAAAAAGGAGTGCAAATTTAAAATAATTTTTAGGATACATGTAAAAATTACACAATCAAGTAAGGAAGCACTTGGAAATAATAAATAGCAAGTACAAAGGATAGACCTAGGTGAAAATTGGAGACATAAAAACTTTAGTGTTGGGGATAAATTCATGGTTATCTTGTAAAAGAAAATATTCTAGAAGGCACATACAACAAATTAGAGACGAGGAAGTTTATTCTATTTAATATTCTCATGATGTTTGATTCAAGGAATGCCTATGAGGTTGAGTTTCTAGAGGCACTTAGTATATCACCTAGATATTCAACATCACAAGTCTTGATCAATATCATGAAGGCCAATCAAGTGCCAACACCACAAAAGCTCCCTTAGAAGAACAACTAATGTAGCAACCATAGGAGTAGATAGATAATATTTTGGATTGGATAATTGGGTGAAACAATAGAAACAAAAATTGTGAAGAGTACTTGTTTAAGTGGAAAGGAGACAATTAGACTCATCATGGATTTGACTAGTTAAAGTGTAGCACCTTGGATTGCCTCAAAAATCGGTAAAGTGCGGGATTCACTTTTTAAATAACCTTGGGTATCTAATTTAGGAGAATCCTAGTGCATCCTACCACATTTCACCATATAATATCATTTCATCTCATGATAGAGAATCAAATTTCTTAAACAACTCATGCACGCCATATTTAGATTTTAGTATTTTTGGATCAATATAAAAAAAATTATCATTACTAAAAGTGTCTTCAAGTTCACTATCAACACTTATTTCATCATGTGAAGTTTGCGGCACAATTTTATAGCTTTTATTATTCAATTAAAAATATAAAAATGTTGTACAATACCAAAGATGTACCTTTAGTTAGAACTGCATCAAGAATCTTCAATACTTAATGCTTCATCACCATATTTTAGCCAACCTACATGTTTAATAGGATATCAATATTTGAAACTCCTTGTAGTTGATTTAATCATTTCTAAAGCTTGGAGTTGATATATAAACACCTCTAGAATTTATTTGGAAGGAAATTGATTTAGAAGTGGTCTTTGGAGGCCAATATTTCAATTAGTGATAATTGCATAGAGTAAATTAGTTGGGTAATAGCACTTCTAATAGTAGTAGAGTGATAGTGTGATATTAGTCATTATAGAAATATCTTTACATATAAGCTTGTAATAAGCTTACGATGGTTTGTGAGCTAGTCTATATTTGTAATCTACATGTTACATAATAGTGATCCTTTTCTAATCATTATGTGATTCTAAATCCATGAGGAGTTTCTTTATTATTCTTTGTTAATTCAATTGTGTAAACTCTAAGTTTCATAGTCAAATAGTCCTTTCTTTGGGCTCTCCATCCATGACTACATCAAAAATCAATATTTTTTCCATCCCATTGGCCTAATTATGGAATGGTCGAAGAAAATATAAATTTAGCAATACCACAAATTTTATTAATGATTCATGAAAAATATTAGATCTTAGGAGGATTCCAACTAAAGAAATTGATGATAAATATGTTGGTGAATGGATTGGTCCTACCCTATAGCCTCCAAATCCTAGCTATGTGATTTTTTACATGAAAGTCAATAATGTGCTCCAAATATGCCTAATTATTATTTTCTTATACTTATATGGGAGAAATGGAACATGAAAATAATACGAAATGGTGGAAATTACACTATGAGATAAGAAATAGAAAGGAAACTCCCAATGAGATACTCAAATATGTCATCTAGGAGATGGCCTCTAAGACAAGATGGATAGTATCCCTACATCTTCCTCCCACATCCAATAATAAATAAAACCATATCTAGAGTTATTTTCTGTAGGGAAGGAAGAAAGGGGAAGAAGAAACTAAGTCAAATGTACCTAGATTCCAAGTTGTCTAGTAATAGGCTCCTTCCAAAAATATCATGATACCATTTGAATCAATTTTGAACACTAGTTCATTTGGGTGCCATAAAAAAAGATGTGATCCTAGCCCAAGCCAAAAAAACCAACTATTCATTCTATCTCTCAATGGTTGAAAGATAGGTATCCTCAAGAGCAATATCAAGAAGCCCAACCATGATGTAGGGGTTGACTAAAGATGGGTGCATCATCCTAGAATACCAATGTAGCAAAATTTAGAATATTCCAAACACCTTAAATAAAATATGATGACCAAAGAAATAAAAAATAAAAAGAAACTAGAGAAATGAAACCCATAGTAAAAATGAGGATGAAGAGAAAGTCTAAAGAGGGAAAGAAAGTACATCAAAAAATAGTGGAAGGTTACACACAAGAATAATAATAAATCATTTTTTTTTTGGTAAATAGTCTTCCTCTTAATCATTCTTATTTATCTTCTATTCTTCATTCACCCTTATTACAACCATCCACTCCCTCACATAATTCATAACACAATCATCACCACTCAACCAACACATGATAGTACAATAGAACTATAAAATATGGTGTGTCATTCTAAGCCCCACTTGTTGGTTGATTTTAGTTAAGCAATAAATTAACCAATACCACATGACCTTCTCCTAGGGATTCTCAGAAAATAAATGGTCTAAAAGCTCCTAAGTTAGTATGGACATTCTAATTTTCCATAGGAAGATTCATTTGTTAGCTTGTGATACTTGTAGTGATGGAAATATAAAAGATTCCTAAAGAATCCTAGCTACTATATTTTAATACCAATGAATTCCTGAGATCATCCCTATGTAGGTTTAAAACACTACTATTGTATAAGTTGGACTATTTATGTCCATAATTTCAAATTTCCCAAAGAAGTAAATTCAAACACTTAGTACAAGTGGGGGACTATGCATTTCCAATATGGGTAAGTTTCAAATACTAGTGTTACTAAAGTGTAATACTGAGTGTTAAACTCTCATAAAATAGTTACTATATCCTCATAGACATGCCCAAACACTAACGAATAATTAAGGTGTCAAAATGTGTAGAGATGTATTTTCTTCTACAAGTTTCCAAATTAAAATATAAAAAGGGAAGAACTAATTATGTGTTGGGTAGTCTAGTCTATAAATAGTAGCCTACATAACCATTCATAGTTTAGATGAACCTTGTAAACTTGAGATATAGAGTCTAGTCTATTGGAAAAACTAGGGAATTACCTATGTATGGATAATATTTTGAGCCTAATATGGAAGTTAAGTCTAGTTGCTCTTATCTATAATAAATAGGAGCATGCCATTGTATGCATGTTATGTAATAGTAACTGACCTATAAACTTAATAAGTAGTAGGATATCATGTAAACTATTATCATTTATTTTTGTTCATCTCTAATGTTGTGTGGGTATTTTTCCTTCTATTGATTATTGCAAGGTGATCCATTAATCTCTACTAAAGTAGTTAAAACTAATTTATTATCTAGTATGATTTTATTTTTCTTTCTCTTCTTTCTATAATTTATAAAAAAGTTCAAACCCCCAACATAATATATTTATTCCTATCTCAAGAGAAATAAGGTTTTAGTTTTTGAATCCTAGAGATTGGCTTGTAGGTCACTCATTGTCATACAATCCTTTCCCTTTGTTGGTGTTTCATGTATAGTAAATTTGACTTTTGAGGGAGGAGCTCCATAAAATATTCCACCTAAATATACTAATAAATCATGGTGAAATTAGTAAAATTTTGAGGTAATTAGTATAAATTATCCAACAATAAGATCTTGTACTGGTTTACAAAAGAAAATTGTTAATCTTCTTGGGTTCCAAACAACTGATTTACCTTGCAAGTATCTTGGGATTCCATTCTTTTCAGGGGAAAATAAAATTTCTTATTGGGTTTTCATCATTCAGAGTATTCAAAAGAGAATAGTAGCTTGGAAGGGTAGATGGTTGTCACTTTCAAGTCAAATCTTATTGATTAAATCAGTCATTTCGACCATCCCAAATTATTATATGGCAGTGTTAAAAGCACCAAAATCTATGATTATGTTAATTGAAAATATCATCAAGGATTTTTTATGGAAAGGAAACATTGATAACAAAAAGAAAATCTCTCTTATCTCATTAGAAAATATGTGTATAGAGAAATACAAAGGGGGAGTAGGTATACACAACTTGTCAACACAAAATCAAGCATTGGGGGAAAAATTAGTGTGGCACATGTATGCTAAATCACATAAAAAATGGTGTAGAGTTATGCAGACAAAATACTTAGACAATATGGATCCACACAGAATTTTTACAGTGTTAAACCCGCCACAAGGTTCAACAATGTGGAATTTCTTGGTGTCTTGTAGAAAAGTAATATTACCATATCTTGGAAAATCCATGATGGTTTAAATGCAAAATTTTGGGAAGATTCATGGGGAGGTCATGCACCTCTAAACTCAAATAATAATCTGCAAGATATTCAAGCCCTGCTCAGTTTAAGTTGGGGCGACAAAGTAAGTAATTATTTTGATAGTATAGATGAATGTACTGGTAGGGTAAAGTGGAAAGATGTATCTGCTATTGTTTGTCCAAATGGTCAGAAAGAGGATTTTATAAGTATTTT
The DNA here is from genome assembly GCA_007258455.2 of Sequoia sempervirens. Classification (NCBI taxonomy): domain Eukaryota; kingdom Viridiplantae; phylum Streptophyta; class Pinopsida; order Cupressales; family Cupressaceae; genus Sequoia; species Sequoia sempervirens. The sequence continues at coordinate 6,296 of VDFB02378798.1, forward strand.
AGGTGAGAGGATTGTATATTTCTCAAGAAAGGATGATAAGTTGTTATGGGCATCGTCAAAACCTAGAACTTATACTATCAAAATAGGATATAAGGAAATAGTGAATCAAGGGGAAGGTATTAAGCCACAAAGAGCTTTATCCTTTTGTTGAGACTCCTCAGTACTTCCAAAGGCTGGATGTTTTTCATGGTTGGCCATTAAAAGGCGAGTTTTGACAAGTGATAGGCTTATGAAACTTGGGATTGCAACTCAATTTAAATGTGTCCTCTGTGATGATGAGATGGAAGAGGTAAATCATCTTTTTATTCATTGTCCTTTTGCATCTCATTGTTGGTCTTTTATTAAAGAAAAATTAAGTTGGTATGCTCCACCGCTGAAAAACTTGTGGGATTTATTCTCAAGTTGGCCAGTGTTGCACAAGTCTGCATTGTTTGCTTGAATATGGAGAGTGATTCCTTTTTTTGTTTTATGGACCATTTGGTGGGAAAGGAACAAAAGAATTTTTAGAAATGAAAGAATGAAAGTTGATTAAGTATTGGAGAAATTGGAGTCCTCAGTAACAGAAATATCAAATGTGTATGTCCTTAAGAATAAGCATGTGGGATCACTGTTCACAGATTGGGACTCAAAGTTGATGCAAGGTGGAATGAGATTGTTCTTCCATTTAAGGGAAGTTTACACTAGAATCCAAGTTATAAAATAGATAGAGGAAAAATTCATTGGATGCCACCTATAGAAGGGTATTTCAAGCTAAATTTTGATGGTGCTTCATGTGGGAATCAAGGTTTGTCAGGAGCGGGGATTGTTATAAGAAATCAAAAAGGTTTCCTAATCTCAGCAAAGCCAGTTAAACTTTTGAAAGGAACAAATAATGTTGCAGAAGCACAAGCTCTACTTCATGGTTTGCAGTTAGCATTTTTTTTGCAATTAAAAGATTTGGAAATTGAAGGTGATTCATTAATTATTGTTAATGCTTGTAAGGAAAAAAAATATTTTGTTGGAAAATTAGATATGTGTTGCAACATGTATGGTCCTTGATGGCTAATTTCATATCTGTGCAAATAAAACATACGTATAGGGAGGGTAATCTGGTGGCAGATAAATTTGCAAATGTTGGGTGTGAACAAATTCAAAAAGAGCAGCTTTATGGAAGTAATATGCAAAATATACTAGAGGATTTAAAAATTGTTATTGAAACGGAAATGATTATTAGCAAAAGGTGCACAGATAATGGGATTTATGTATGACAAATCAAATTCTATATATCAAGAAAATATTGGTATAAGAAAATTTTTAAATAATAAAGGTACTTTACTTATCAAGGATCTAAAAGAGGAACGTGCTTGAGAGGTGTGCTAAAAATAGTAACATATTTGGTTATCTCTAAAAGTGCTAAGTTGTTGGTATTCTTATTCTGCACATATTTTCCTACAAAAGGTCATCATAATGTGTGTGAATTTTTGATCCTCAATCTAATTCTAGTTTTTCAATACAAACCAAGTGTAAGTGGAAAAATACTTCCAGTGTGATTAGTACAAAGCAAGTGTAATCGACAGAATGAAAGTCTGAATGGCATGTGTTTGATTCTGTCGAAGTATGGGAGATATAATCCAAGTGTAAGTGGTAGAACAATTCCAATGTGATTAGTACAAGCAAGTGTAATCGAAAGAATGAAAGTCTGAATGGAATGTGTTTGATTTTTTCAAAGCAAAGGAGATATAATCTGCTACATGAATAAAAGAGATGTGGCATGAATTTATCAAAATAACCTTTAAGAAGCATCTTGATGGCCGTAGCGAAGGTATGAATTTTTCTTAACAAGTGTCGACGTTTTGCAGGATTGAAACAATTGGAGGTGTATGTGGCTGATACATCATGACTTAGAGTTGGTCCAAATGCGGGATAGGACACTTTTGCATGTGGTAGACTCTATCCTGCTTCTACTTTTTTTGGAAAAAAATTGAGTACCACTTCTATTAAAAAGCATGGAAGTGTATTCATTTTGCATTATGCAAAGGAGGAAGTAAAATGGCTGGTATAATTTAGTGTCACAAACAGTAAGGTGTAATGTTTGGGAGAGTTGTTGGATTTTTTTCAAGGGTTTGTGTCCTGGTATGCTTTATGCTCAAAGGAAAACAATAAATCATACTTTCTTCATTGTTAAACATTCTTGTTTTCACTACATGTTCAATCATGCTATTTGTTTCCAACAAACAATTTGAGAAATTACTTTAGAACATTAAGCACTCTGTTAAGGCATTTTTGAGAAAAAATATTCTATGGAGAATTTCTTGCTACCTGGAGATATATGTTTAAAGGAACTCTCAAAATATTGCTATCCCATTCAACTTTTTTGGGTAGTGTGTTGTGCAGGGGCCATTGTGCTTCTCTCAAATTTGTGTTGCATCATAGATTTCATTCCATGTAACACTAGAGCTCCTTTTCCCATACAAGAGTGGGAGGTGTCGTTCTCCAAAGGACTAGAAAGAGATCATCTTTCACATGTTTTCAAGACTGATTGCCTACCTGTGTATAAGTGTTTGAAAACTTTGATAGGAGATGACATCTTGCTTCCCTCAGCTCAAAGATTAATTTTACCTTTAGAATTGGTGTCAATCTTTGTTTTAAATGTGTTGGACCTGAATCCAAACTATCAGGATATGGTTAAACTTGCAAATATAGTCATCAAGGAAGTATTCTTGTAGGATAATGCTTTATTGAAGAGCGTACTTAAATATAATTTCTAGAAAGGGGAAGCATATGTGGGCAGGATTTTTCCAAGGCACTATTTGCATCACAAGGTTTTCTACAGAAATATATACATTGCAATGAAAATATCATTGGAGAACAATTTGTTAAGTTATCTGTATAGAGCACAAGCACACCATCATTTTGAAGTAGGGGATGATATGGTAAGGAGCTTCAAAAAAAAATATTATGCATTATCATTTCTACTGACACATCATTTCCACCATAAGTTAGCTCCAACAAACAAGTGGAAAATCAAAAAGAGGTGGTGGAATATGTAGAGTCTCAAGCTGAACAAAGAATTATGAATGCACATCAGGTTAGGCCAACACCACAAATTCCAAATATGAACATCACAACAAATTCTCATTCAACTCCTCCAACACATTAGAGCATGCACAAAGGGGAAAGGGTGGAAGGCTCATCTATCAGAAATGTTTGATGCAAGAAATTTTTGGGAGATGTATAATAGCAATCGTTAATCAACTGTTTTTTGAATCTTGCAAGCTGATATGGTATAGGTAGTCTTGAAATATAGAAATCTTTTGGTGTGAAAACATGATCATTATGGGACCAGCTATTTTGTATCTATCATGCTGATATCATATAGGTTTCTTTAGATTTTAATTTTGGACTATAAAAACATTACTACTGTAATCAGTTACTTTATTATATTAATATATCTGGTCAGGTTATAGCCTTTTATTTAAAAAAAAAAAAAGATCTTGTACTTTTTTATTTAGGCAACATGCATGCTCATATGTAGTGACCTTTAATTATATGAGAGTAGCAATAATATTTCTCCCTATAACCTTAGGAAACAAACTATTAGGATCTAATGGATGGATTGGAGAAGAGTAATCAAGTTATCACTTGATAAAATTTGTAGAACATTGTCCAAAGACTTTTGTAACTTAATAAAGTCCTTAGGAGTACTTTTTCTAAAGGAAGAAAAATATAAATATTAGCCACTTGATTAAAAATTTCCTTCACATCACTACCCCTTCCCCTTGAATTTTTAAAATTTCTTTATATTTGTAAGGATATGATGTATTTATATTTCATGATCCATAATTAAAGTCATTTATTTCTAATAACCTATATCTAAAATTTTTAACATGTACAAAAAAGTCAACAAAAGAGGAAAATATATTGAGATATCACTATCAATAATTAGTTTAATAAATCCATCAATCAAGATGTTTTGAAAGTAGAGATCATGTTAGGGAGCGGGAAATTTAGAGTATTAATGACTAAAATAATATTAACATAGTCATTGATGCATTCACTAGGTCCTTGGAAACATTCAAATAGGTTTAAAATAGTGACTCTAAGGCACATATTAACTTCACATTGTTGTAAGAATATCTTTATCAAATATTGAAATATGTGAATGCGACCATAAGGATGTTAAAATAACTAGTGCTTAATTTTTTAGAATCACTAAAGGTTTGTGGAAATAATATAAATGATAACGTATTTTTGTATAGAGATTGTACACATGCATGGTGATTTGAATATCTCAAGTACGATTTAGGTGATCCTTCAATAACATGTTTCATTTTTTGGCCTAAATGGAACACAAAAAAAAATAAAAAATTAGTAATTTTCATTTTTTAAAAGTTATAGAGAAAAAATTGTGAATAATTTAAAGATGATATAAAATATACATGAGTCTTACTTTAGAAGGAAATCCACTATCCAACATAATTAAGATACACCAAGAAACTATTCAAACTAAAAACTATCTAGATTAACTAACATTACTAAAAATAGTAAAATGCTAATATTTGTTATTTTTCATTTAAGAACTGGTGAAACAAAAAAATATCATTAAATAATACATTGCTAAATGAGTCTTGACAGTGAATTTGAATGTAAGATCACATTCATACACCAAATTATGAAACTTATAAAATTTTAAAAATCTCAATTTTTTTTTTAATTTTCAAGTCCTAGATGGTTGAATTTGGCTACAAAATTTTATCAAAGCTTATTTTTTGATGTGGGTTACTTGGGATTTTAACCTAGTTTGAGCCTACATAGACTAGTTAGAGGGGATATCTTTCCATTGACTTTATCATTAAGACCACTATTGGGGGGTCTTATTCCCAAGGAATTATTACCCCACAACTTCTTTAAAAACCATCTCAAATTCTCTAGTGGCATCATTAATATTGTTGAATCCAATTAAATGAATGATATTTGAAAATATGTTAATAACAAAAATATTGAATCATTACCTATTTTTGTGTTTGGTAGTCCTAATATAAAGTCCATTCTCAAATATATCCATGGAACACTTAGGATTGGTAATGGAATATAAAGATCTATGTGTTTTGGATGGAATTTAGCTACTTGGAATAAATATCTACATCTTGATACACATCTTCACCACATCTTTACTCATCTTTGACAAAACTAATTTTTGTCTACCAAGACTATTAATTGATTTTTTACTAAAGTGGCCACCTAAACCACTAGTATGAACTTCTATCAAAATATTATATCCTATAGACCTAGTTAGAATATATATATCTTTTTCCTATAAATAGATAACTATCTTGCATACAATAATCAAAATGAATAGTACCACTCTCGCCTACTAAAGGATTCCTTCTTTGATCAATAATCATTCCAATACCCAAATTAAAACCATACAAGTCCCTAAACTCTCAAACCCAACTAATTCACTCACCATTTTATATAGAAATACCACACACCTACTTAAAGTATTGACCACATAAGGGTAAAAGTACAAAGTTCTATCACACTTTTATAAAGGAAACAACTTGTCTATTTCCCTTATTTTCTCCTAGCATCTTTGGATTTCGATTTGAAAGAGGAAAAAAGGAATGAAAAATTATATATTACATGAGGGCCTCATTCTTTCTTATGGAACATATAAAAACTCTACCCTCCCTTGTAGAGTCTAACAAATTGGCTCATAAATGTAGTATCCATGTCCATATTGTCTCCTTTGAAGAGGCTTCTAAGATTTTGGAATCGAAAGAGGATAAGGAATGGAGGGAAGAGGATGAGGTGGAAATATACTCCAACCCCCCATAAATAAATGAAAAATAAAAAAATGAAAGCCAGCTAAGAAAAGGACTAGAGCTCAGATATCATGGTTGAATGGGTCGTATACTGAAGGAGCTAGCGCTAGAGATTTTAGAACTTCTTTTGCTGAGAAAAAAATTCAAAACCTGGTGAGTATATGGAGAAAATTAACTACAAGGGTAAGGGTATTGTGGATGAAAGGGATAATATGCATGGAGCTAATACTAGAAAGAGCCCTATTTCTTCTTAAAAAATTTCTAGAGGGGATTATGTTCTCTCCTCAAGATCTTCCAAAGGAATTACCCTAGCTCAATTCTAACAGAGAGGACATTTATAATGTCCTAGGGCTTTCTAGTGTTGAAAGGTGCAAGACAACTGAGAGGGGGGTGAATTAGCTATCACCAAACACAAACTCAAATCTTCAAACACTTATCAATTTCTTATCCACTTAATTCTTTTATTAAGTATGATCATGAAATTCAAATAAAAGAAAGCAATATCAATAGAGGAAACACCAGATTTATGTGGAAAACCTAATGAGGGAAAAACCACGGTGAGGATTAACTCACAATATAAAGTAATAGCAAAAACTGAATACAAGAGGGTCACTGCCAAGGGCTCACTGCCCATATACAAAGGCTCACTACCCACTGAAAGGAATCACTATCCAACAAGCAGGCTCACTACCTACAAATACAAAAGATAACAAAAAGATCCACCACAACAAATTACACACATCCGCAGCCTTGATTAGAAGAATTGTAGACACCGTCAGCTCACTTCTTTCAGGAATCTAACACATTAAAGTATTGTTGCCTCAATTTACTTTCGCACAATCTACTTCTCACACTTGTGGCATACTTGATTCATTCATTCAAAACATCTCGACTTGTATTTATATCCTCTTCAACCTTAGAAACTTTCTCCAAGGTCGGCTACACACGCTTCATTTCATAAATTCAAATTAGGTCAGAAACTCAACATTCCTACAGGGGAAAGGAATCAGAGTGGACCAAACCAACACCTAACCAAGACCCAAAACAATGTCTCAGATCAATCACACACAACCTCAATTAATTCTTAATCCTTTGTATGAAGTGTAAACACTAGGTCGGCCAAACCTAATGAAAACACAAATGAACTTTGAAGTACATGCTTCCCAACAAGAAGATAACATGCGGATGACACAACATGCTTCACCACACACTGAAACACATCTTGGAAACCTTCGGATTCATCCACATCAGCTGCAAAAAACTTCATACTTAGAACATTCTTCACCAATCTATCCAAATTGCACAGATACACATAGGAACTCTGGAACTTGCCTTCTGGAGCACCAAACCATGAACACTTTTTCCATAACACAAACAACACCTTAACAAGCCTTCTACCAGATCCACAAGACCTGAAACAAACTAGTAGAGGACTATGAGGCAGAAAAATTTCTCCCAGTCCGTAGACAAACAACTCTACCAACCAGTTCACACAACTTTCACTCTTCAACAAACCAATAGCTACAAATCATGAGATATCACCATCATATGCTCATAAACAACACCTCAGATCCACACAAGCATAGGATCAACACAAAAGAAATGTGAAGCACAAACTAGAGCACATTCTGAACATACACAACTCTAACTTCTCTATTTATTAATTTTATCAAAAGCACTTGGTAACCCATCAAATCAACATATTTGCAACATCACAAAGATAGCTCCATGTACTCACAACATCTCAACAACATCTCAACTATACGTGCACAATTTTCAATATCATGTATTGTGTTGACATCAATGACAATATTAGCGACAACACTGCCAAGCTTGCTCATACTTGCAACAATCTCCCCCTTTGTCATTGATGGCAACACATGATGTAAAAAACCATCAAAGACAACATCCATTTCATTCATGCACTCTCAATATTTATGGAAAAGACCTTCTCTTCCTCTTTTACTATTTTTCACATGTCTCTCTCTCCCCCCCCTTTGAAATCAATGGAAAAGACCAAAAATCTATGATCACTCCCCCTCAGGATTGCACCCATACAACTTATACTACAACAATTAAAATTTTCTACTCCCCCTATGGAGTAGACCCAATCATCAATCTAGACAAATGAAGAATCTGCAAATTCACTAGACTAATGCACCTCCATGTACACCTAGTTTGAAGGAGGGCCAATGACCCCCAACTTCTCCTTGAGATACTCAAAAGTATCCTTCAGAAGGGCCTTAGTAAAGATATTTGCAATTTGATCTTTTGTAGGAACATACTCCAACCTAACTTCATTCTCCAACACCTTTTCTCTCAAGAAGTGATATTTGATAGATATGTGTTTTATTCTTGAATGAATTACTGGATTCTTCAAAAAATTTATAGCACTTGTATTTTCACAAAAGATAGGTATAGGATCATCACATATCACCCCTATATCCTTCAAAGTTTGCTTCATCCATAACACCTGTGTGCAGCAAGATGTTGCTGCAATATACTTAGCCTCAACAGTGGATAAAGAAACTAAATCCTATTTCTTGCTTAACTATGAAACCAATCTTCCTCCAAGAGAGAATGCTCTACCACTAGTACTCTTCCAGTCATCCACACAATCAACCCAATATACATCAGTGAAAGTACTCAAGGTAAAGTTAGTATTCTTCAGATACCACAAGTCATAATCCGGAGTGCCTTTAAGATATCTGAATATCCTCTTTATAGCTGTAAATGTAGACACCTAAAAATGGTCTGGAGAATCTAATTAATTGAATACGACTTATTTGATTAATTAATCTTAAATTCTTCTACTTAGTAAATAAATAGAAATATTTATTTATATTAAGTTCATTTATTAATTCTTCTATTTTTCTCTCTAAATTAAATAAAGCAAAATCAAACTTTGTTTTATTTAATTTATTATCATTTTTCATCATATTATTTTCTCTCTTAAATAAATAAACAAAATTAAAAACTTTGTTTTATTTTAATTATTATCATTATTTTAAAATTAAATACACAATTTAAAATAAATTGTATTTATTTAAAATCACCTTTCTTCTTAATTAAATAAAGATTGCTAAAAATCTTTTATTTAATTATCATTCTCCTTTTAATTTAATAAAACAAACCCTATAGTTTGATTTATTAAATTATTTATTACTCCTTTTTGCTAAATTTAAATAAATTAAAAATATTTAGGGTATGCATAAAATTTCACTATTCACTCTGTAATAAATATTTATTTCTCACTGATCAGAGTGTAGCGCCATTCATGGGAGCTTGAGGGGAAAATTTGCGGGGAAGTTCTCTCAACAGCCTTCCACCCACCTTCCCTCTTATCTTGCACGAAGATTGTTTTCATGGGGAGAAACCATTCTCCATGATCAGCTCCTTCTTCTCATCCCATGCCTTTGGATTCTCCAGAGGAAATCACAGCCCCTCATCCCAGTTTCCTGTGCAATTGTGCTGCCATGAAAGCTATAAATATAACTCTTGGGCTACAAGAAAAGGATCCCAATTTATGCAATCTTACTCTGTAGGTTTCCAAAGCATTCAAGCATCCAAACCATCCAGCATTCAAGCATTCATCCAACATCCATCAAGCAGCAATCAAGCATCCATCATTTGCAGTCATGGCTGCCATTAGAATAGAATTTGCACATTTAGATCATATTAGAGTAGAATAATTCATTTCTCATTCTCTAAGTGTCATTTTAATAGTTTAATTAGCTTACAAATCTGAGAGCTAAGTAAATTAGAGAAGTCTTTAGAGTTAGAGATCAATATGATAGATTTTTGAAGCTTTTTAGTTTAAATTAGTTTAAATTCATTGAGTTTTAGATACAATATCCTATTTAGAAGCATAGATGCATAGTTTAGTTTGTTTTTCCCCTTCTACTGCTTACAATTTGGCACCCACCGTGGGGCAATACCCCATATTTTACTAAATTTTTGAAAATTGTGTCGTACAGGAATCGACGTGAAAGTTTTCGCGGGATCGTGAATTTTTGCAGCGCGCCGGGGGTCTGTTTCAGCGTGCCGGGTTCCTATTCCAGCGTGCCCGGTTACTGTTCCAGCACGCCGGGTTACTGTTCCAGCGCGTCCGGTTACTATTCCAACGCGCCCGGTTACTGTTCCAGCGCGCCACCTTTTCATCTTTAAAATCATTTCTTTCATCTGGATCCGACGCGTCCGCGGCCAGATTTTATTTCTGTCTTTTCGTTTGGTTAAAATTTACCAATCCTAGGATAGAAACAATTAAAATTTACCAATCCTAGGATAGAAATGGTTAAAACTTACCAATCATAGGATAGAAATGGATTAAAATTCACCAATCCTAGGATAGAAACGTCACATTTCTTTTTGGAGGTTTAAAAATTGAACATCATGCTTGTCATGGAGCAATATCTCCATTAGAATAAATCACTTGTCTTTTGGGTTTTAAAAAGAACAACATTTTTTGCTGTGTTTGGGTGATAGGTTTATGCTCTCCCCTTAACTGGGTGCATCAAAATACCAGACTCACCATTTACTTTATGCAATTTCAAGTTTTCTTAAAACCTTTAGACAGGCCTGCCGTAGTGGGAAAAAGTACTCACCCTATGGGAACGACCTGAATGGGGACAGCCAAAAGCCATGGTATTCCAACCCACTTAAAAATTTATGTGAATTTGGGGAAACCCTCTTTCAACGAAAGTGTGCAGGATAACCATCCCCAAAATATTTGTTTTAAAGATTGGGAGGTCTCTCGAGGGAGTTTATCCATTTGCCACTCCGAACGGAAACCCTATCTAAGAACCTAGAAATAGAAGCACGCCTGTCAGTTTCCAAACATTGTAATACTCGGCGGTGCAGGGGCGGGGAAGAATCTACCCTCAAGCACTCACCATATAATTGCCAAGGACTATTTGCTCAGGGGATCCGGTATCCACTTCCGTCACTCTGAGTACACACCTGGAAAAGACAAAAACACGGGTGCCCTCTAGGGGGTGACATGGCTGTGTGAGTCGACGCAATTCCAAGTTGTGGGCCGTTCGAGTATATAACAATGACCTTTTGTCTCTAGGAGTGAGTCTATTTGATGTGTTTTATCTTGTTATCAAACTAGTAAAAATAAAAAAGAATCATTGATTCTTGAGAACATACACCATTTGTTTAGATTCTAGGATTTTTAAATACAACCATTCTATTCTTGATTGCTATGTTTTCTATCATTAAACTCAGATAAGATCATCACAAAAAATCCTTAAAAATCAAAGCACTTGTGGATTTCTCATGATTCGAGATTGGGTATCCACCAAGTTTGTCAAGAAATCTCTTGCCAAACGAATCCGAAAACCAAAGAGAACACTTGCATACAAACAACTCCTAAGAAAACAAAGATTTCTGTATCAAAGCAGGAAAGTTCTACTCCAACATAGAACTTTTATTCATAGGTATCACGATTTCTCTAGAGGTTATACAGACGACTACGCTGTAGCTCCCTTAGATTCACAAGCATATTTCCAAAGAAGAGCTCTTAGGCAACACCACAATCATAGTCAGAGAATTTGTCCAGAATACATTCCACAACCAGCCATCCAATATGATACAAGACCAAGTGAGTTTCACAGAATAAGATAGTTTTTCTATCTTAAAAATCTTAAGGTCATAGTTTTAGCGCGCCTAGTATCTGTTTTAGCGCACCCAGTCTCTGTTTTAGCGCACCCAGTCTCTGTTTTAGCGCTCTTGGTCTCTGTTTCAGCGCACCCGGTATCTGTTTCAGCGTGCCTGATATCTGTTTCAGCGCGCCCGGTCTCTGTTTCAGCGCGCCCGGTATTTGTTTCAGCGCGCTCAGTCTCTGTTTCAGCGCGCCCGGTATCTGTTTTAGCGCGCCATAAAACCCGAAAAATAGAGAGTTAATAGGACATTTTGTGAGCTTGCCCATATCGAATACAAGGTTTCCATCAGTTCAAAACATTTTTTTCACAGTCCAGAACACTTAAGTCACGCAAAAGAAAAAAGCTTTACCCCTACACCTAGATCTTGCAGCATCTTGCATAGTGTCATTTTCACCAAAATTTGAGTTTTTCTGTCAAAGTTTCCCCATCAAGGATTCTATCATCCTTTCATCACGAAACTAGATAAGACGAAATCAGATTTTAAAACAACAACCTTGGCACTTATCCAATCAAATCCAAGATCAAAGTCTAGAGTAAACTTTAAACGTTTGTATGCCTATTTTCACACGAGCAGCATATCAAAAACAACAAGAACAAGAAAATGAAAGAATAGCAGCCATGGCTGAAGAAAACCCTTGGGGATGATATAGCAACACTGATCCTCTTATTAACTCGCATGAGAAAGAAATAACTGCAGAGGAAATCAAGAAAGTTCAACAAGACCCTCATTTCCATAAATTTATGGAAAAGATGCTAGAGCAAGATATGGAAAAGTATCTTCTATTATTAGCCGACAAAGGTGCTAAGCTTCCTAAAGACTTTGATGTCAATCAACTCAAGGAAACAACCACACCTAATTCAACTAATATAGAAAATCCAAATCAAATAGATGCTTTGACAAGACAAATCCAACAATTGCAATTACAATTTCAAAATATCCAACAAGGGCCAACAAAGAGATATCTATTACAAGACATTTGCCCTTATCCATTTGACTCAAGCATTAACATGATACCATTTCCAAGGTATTGTGAGTACCCAACATATAACAAATACAATGGGAGAACTGATCCGTTTGACCACGTACGGGAATTTCGAGCTATGAGCATAGAGTTCGCACACGAGGACTCTTACTTACTACGATTATTTCCAAGAAGCTTAGGAAACACTTGCATGGAGTGGTTTTCTAAATTAGAACCTGGAATTCAATCCTTTGAGGAACTAATCAATGGGTTCATAACACACTTCTCATTCAACATCCAACATGGGGTAACCTTAAAAGAACTCTACAACACCAAACAAGCAAAGGGTGAAAAGTTTCTCTCCTTTCTCCAACGATGGAGAAGGCTATTTGCTAAATACCCTAGATCTATTCCTGAAGAGGAGAAGATAGAGATGTTCATTGATAACTTAGTAGATGACATGAATTACAGATTGGACTTACAATGTCCATCTACCTTTGAACAAGTTATCGAAAAGGGGCTCAAAATTGAAGAGGCTCTAATCAAAAGAGGAACAATCAAACATTTCACTGAAGGTTCAAACAATAACCATTCCTCTAACAACAAAAATGAAAAGCCAAGATTTTGGCAAAAGAACAAGAATACTGATACCATAATCGATACACACGCACCTAAACCAGTATTCACCTTGACACCAACCACTACAAACAAACAAAACAATGGTTTTAATGTCAAACAAAGTAATGATCAAGGAAATAATCAAAATAGTGGAGAAACAAAAGCCCAATCATTCCAACGACCATCCAATAAATGAAAATTCACGCCATTAGGACAATCATTGGAATCAGTCCTCAAAGAACTTTTAAACGAAAAACTCATTCAAGTGCAAGAGGCTAGAAATTGGGACCCTCAAGTCAAACCATCATGGTGGAATGACTTACATTACTGTCACTATCATCAAAATAAAGGTCACATGACTGAAAATTGTTGGCAATTAAAACATGCGGTACAAGACCTCATAGATCAAAAGAAAGTATTTGTAGAAGGCCCTCAAACAAACAAAGATCATACAACATTCAAAAATCCTCTACCCAATTATCAGAAGGGAGAATCTTCTTCCACAAACACCAAAGGTAAGAACGTTGGTTATATTTATGACGCAACAATCCTTTGTTTTTCTGCTGCCAAGGAGGATGAAGAGTTATGCAACCAAATCAATCAGAACAATGACATTACATCTACCAATTTGGTACAACATATGGACAAATCCGAAAACCAAATCAATGTAGTCACACTCAAAGGGAGACAAGAGTACCAACCGGTTAATGCCACAACAAGGGCACAATCCAAAGTTATATTGAAAGGAGCATCAATATCATCCCCATCAGTGGATCCTCCCTCCAATCAATATAATCTCATCGATCAATTGCAGAAAATACCGGCATAAATATCAATCTTGGAACTTTTGAAGATTTCCCCATCACACAAAGAGGTTCTTGAACAAGCTCTTGTATCAACTATGGTACCTAACAATCTGGATGTGTGTCAGTTCCAAGCTATGGTGGGACATCTATCTGCACCTCATTGTCTTTCATTTTCCAAACATGATGATGTATCACTCACCCATCCGCATAATTCCGCCCTTCACATTGAAGTCCTTATCCATAAACATCGTGTAAAACGTGTCCTGATAGATGGAGGGGCTGGTTTAAATATTTGTACCTTAAAGCTGATTCATGCACTAGGATACTCAGATGAAGCCATTGATACAAGAAGAAAAATCACAATCAAAGCATATGATGAGGAAGAAAGATCCTCTAAAGGATTGATCATATTACCCATTCAAGTGGGACCTATTGTCCAAAAAGTGGTTTTCCAAGTCTTAGATAGGGAACTAACATACAACATACTGTTGGGACGCCCTTGGATCCATGATATGCAAGCAGTACCTTCTACCTATCATCAATGCCTGAAATTTCCCGTCAATGGACAGGAGGTAACAATCACAGTAGACTACAATGACACCCAAGCTTGTCATACATTGAAGACATCTCAGGATACATTCATACCTAACAATAGAGAAGTTGGCACATCAGATAGTGAGCAACAGCAGAGCTTCATTTCAAAGTGGCTTCCAAAACAACAAAAATCACAAGAGATAAGGGTGGCACAATCTAACCCTTCAAATGTTGAAGAGCAATTGGCTCCACTCTCACATCAATTCACCAAAGAAGTACAGATAAGTGATGAAGGAATAAGTGAATATGGTGTAGGACACTCATTTCAACTATCACAAATGTTACCCCCCTTACAAACGTATGGACAGCCATCTACAAACACCCACAATTCAGAACAATCTACAACAGCATTAGATGGCAGATTTGTAAAAGTTGGGAGCTTAGATGAAGAATCAGAAGATAAGGCCATACTAAATTGGCTTTATAAAGATGAAGAAGCTTCCGCTTCCACAAGTAACATCATAGAGACAAATCAATATGGAAAAGGAAAAACTATTCTGGAGAAGATGGGATATTCAGGACAGGGACCTCTTGGGTTAAGGAAACAAGGCATAACGGAACCAATCCAGCCTCTTACGCTCCAACATAAGGATAAAACTGGACTAGGATACACAGAAAAAGCAAGAGCAGAAATCACCAATAAAACTGTGGAGCATATTCTTCAAATAAGAGATAACTCTGAAACAAATTCAAATGAGTATGAGTGGGACAACTTATCAGAGGTTTCCTATGAGGATATTCAGATTGACATTATCAAAAAGTATACTCCCGAACACGAGGAGGGTCAAAGCTCAAGCTTTAATCCTATTGTCTTTGAAACACAAAATTTCGATGACTCAAGTGAAGATGAATGGACATCGATTGAGATAAATGATGTGGAAGAAAATACCTTTGTAGGCCTCGACATAACCACAAACAACCTAGACGACATTTCCGTCTGAGCTTTCACAATCGCTGACCTCAACCCATCTAATGATTCGTTGCCTTTACTACATCCCGAGCTTATCGAATGGGAACCCCAACATCCTATTAATCTCCCTATATTTGACAATGATTCCTCCATTATTAACTACCTCTGCTGTGAAGAATCCGATACTTGTTCTACTAATACTTCTTTTAATGATGCTTTTAGGCAGGAGGATGCCAAGCCTTCCAGTTGCAAAAATATGAAAGAAAAAAATGGATCTAATGGTGAAAACCATTCTATGGTAGTATTTGATCCTAAAATAGTAAAAATAAAGAACGCATCCGATGGCGAAAACCTCATTGAGGCACCAAAGGATGGAAGGTTTGACATCCTCCCACAACATTACCTTGAAAGATCATCAGTGTTAATAGAACCCACACAGTCTATTAATATTGGCACAGCAGAGAAAGCAAGAATACTACACCTGGCCGCATCCATGACAGATACAGAAAAACCAGATTTTATCAAATTCTTTGAAGAACGATGCGTCAATTTTGCTTGGTCATACTCTGACATGCCAGGCTTGGACACAGATCTCATTATGCATCACTTATCCTTACCAGCTGGCACTAAACCAGTAAAATAGAAGCTGAGAAAAATGCATCCACATGTTGCATTATTAGTTAAAAATGATTTGAAGAAACTACTGGATGCTGGATTCATCAGATCTATTGATTATGCAGAATGGATATCCAACATTGTACCTGTTTCAAAGCCAGATAACACCATTAGAATATGTACTGATTTTCGGGATTTAAATAAGG